>CM040437.1:53850512-53900512 GCA_022702705.1 Papilionanthe hookeriana x Papilionanthe teres
GAACAAATTTCTTCACCCACATCACCTCTTCCCCCTCATGACCAACCCATTCCTCCTCTTGCTGATTTCAACATGTGTCTCCAGCAAGATATTCCTCAACCTTCTCTATTTGATCAATCTTTTCCTCCACCAGACCAATATCATCCACGTGTTCAATGCAATCCACAGCCTTTTGAGCAACCTTCTACATTTCCTTTTCATCTTCTTGACCAATCCACTCCATTTGACGAATCTCTCCATCATCTTGTTGAGCTTAATACAAGTGGTATGGTGCCTTCCGATTCCCCTTTATGGAGCAATTCAGATGATTGGAATTGGGATGAGAGTGTTTTTCAAGATTTGGAGTCTGTTTTATAGATGTAGCTTATGTAGCAGCTTATCCAGTGCACATGTATTTTTTGTTTTTGTATAAAATAACTCTATTGTATGAAGTCCATATTGTAAGTCTTTTAGTATAAAATAAATAATCAAATTTTGTCGATTTGGTTCAATGTTTGATTTTACTTTTGAGTGATTTTTAGATCACGAATATAGCTTGAATAACTTTTCTAATTAACCAACATCCTTTTCTTTCTGCTTGGTTGAAAACGTGTACAAATAGGATAAAAGATTTCAACTCAATCAATATACGCAAATGAACAACAAAATTGCCTTCACATTGAAAAAAAAAGTCAGTTAATAAATGTCATATATGTGCAAGCATGTGTAGTATTCAAGAACAATTTTTGTATCTTACAAATAAATTCCTCATAACAAACTTTCTGCATGCAATTTATCGCCTTAGCAGAAATTTCATCGAGGATAACACCGCAGACACATCATTGAGATGATCTTTAGCATCCACTCCATAAAAACATGAAAAAAATATATGAAGAAATTAAAATATCACTTTCCTTCTTCAGGAAATCAGCGACCATAGACCAAATACACATCGTCAAAGAATTCCTAATCTACTATTCGGCATAGCGATCGTAACAGAACGTTTACTTAAACATATATTGAATCACCAAAACTGCTGACAAAAATTTTATATAAACGCTCCTTCACAGATGAACCAACCTTGCTAAATTTTAAGACATAAGAAGCGTGTGGTATGCATGTAAATTTTCTAATAAGATTTTGCTATATGAAAGTTCAGACTAATACTTCTCAATGCTTGTTTCACTCTTTATAGTTTGCTTCATCTGCTTTTCCTATACATGCATACCACACAAATCCAGTATATTTATATATCTAACACCTAAACTTTTATTTTTTACATTGATAACACCAAATGATTTATATCACATCATATACCACTATTATTAATTTATGAAAAATGTATTTAAATGAAATACAATTTTCAATTATGGATAAAGTGGTATAAGTGTAAACAATCAAAGTTTAGCATGAATGCATGTTGCGCAGATATGAGGGTAGGGCATGCAATGTTGCACTTTGAAAAATTTCTCGTCAAAACAATATAGTTCTAGAGGAATGCTATGGCAACACAAAAAGGTTTGTTTCATATGAAGTTGTAAAGTCCAAAAGTAAGATATACTAATATTTGGCTAAGAAATATCATTTACGAAAATATTATTTTCAAGTAAAATGTGATCATTACTGGCATGAACTAGAGCACGGGTTCAAGCTATCTTGAAGCACAATGTATGCAGAATCCATGGGCACAATGGCCAGGCCCTTGTGTTCGAGCAACTCGTTGGCCACCTGTGGGTTTGACTTCAGAAGATTCCCAACCATTTCCTCAAGTGGCTGACGATATGTTTGAGGATGGAGTAAGTAGTGACCGAAGCCCTACATAGAAAGATTTCTCATGCTTAAAAATTCTCACATATATAGAAAATATTAAAAAATATATAATAAAGCACAACCATTATTTTTTATGAGCTTAGATATATCACTGACGAAGACTAGACAATTAATCAAAAGAGTTATGTGCATAATCCTTCAATGACATCAAATCTATATTGTGATGATTTTGAAGACCAGTAAAGAAAAAATAAGCAATTAATACTTGTAATTTCACTTTGGGCTTATTCAATTGCTACAAGTTAAAAAAATATGCTTATAAACAAATAAAATTTGCTTGAATCCATCATTTGGTTGAATGGAGTTAGAGAACAATCTTGTGTATTGCATTCTAGAAATCTCAACTCAGCCCCCAAAAAAAATAAAATTATTTAATGTTAATACCCGAAGAGATTAAAACAAAATTATCATGATTCTAAACATATAGTGATAAAAAAAATCATAATAATTAAGTTATGGCATGATCTCATGTTCAAGAATAAATGGAACATAGTTGCATACAAGAGCATACTATAGACACAACAAATATGTTCCATATGTCGATCATAAGGATTCATAAACAACAAGGTAAAATTATTCTTCAGGTAGGAAATAAATAAAGCACTGGCTGATGAATTTCCAGTGATATAATGTATTCATAAAGGTTATAGTGACACAATACTTAAAAAAAGGCAACATAACAAAGCCAAAAAAGTATATTGTACAGAGAAAAAGCACTAGCTGATAAATGTAAATTGATATTGACACAATATTTAATAGTAAAATAGCAGAACAAAGTTATAAAAGCACATTATACAAATACTGATAATTATAAATGGAAACGAAGAAATAAAGCACCTCAATATGAACGTAGGAATGAGCTGAGGGTTCACCGGTCAATCTGGTTTGGCTCAATACCTGCCATTTGCCCTGAATTAGAATTGAAGCAAGGAATAATAACAACAAAGGGAAATCAATTCAGATGAAAGCTAAATGTTGCTTGAAATACTTGAATCTCTTCCACATAATTAACCAACATCATTTTCTATCTGAGGAGTTGAAAACACGTACAAATAAATATAACAAAAAAAAGTACATGATTTTTAGTATAAAATACAAATTTGTACTATGTAATTAGTTAAGAGAAAGAGCTCAATTAAATTTGCTATGTAGATTAGGGCAGTAGATAAATTTGTTATATGCTAATAGCTTACTTTTAGCTTGAAAATTGCATTGAGCTCAGCTTGTTATTTAAGAAAATCAACCATATTACAACACGATACACAAGCTCGTTCATTAAACAAGTCAGACATGATTAGAACACAAGCGTTCAAGTCGATAACACTCAACATCTTATAGTAACAACCACAATATTTGCAAAAATAAAATAAAATAAAATAGAATAAACACATTAAAAGAACGGGGTGTAATCTGTCCATGCAAGACACTATTAGAAGCTTGTCATCATATATTTTTTCTTACCATGCTTATTGAATATAACTATTAATTAACCTTCACTGACAAAGACAACATACTATAAAATAATAGAGCCAAGTTAAAACATGTTGCATTAGAATTTAATGCATGTGTCACTAGAATATCAAACTGTTTGAATCAATTTATTTGGAATATTTCTTTTTTAGGTACAGATGAAATACCTAGTGCGATTTAGAGAATTATGGGGGGGTACGAAAATGTTTTGTTTGATCAAGAAATCATTTCAATAAATTTTCAAAGAATAAGATAATGTGAAATGATTGAAGATAGAGCAATTGAATCCCTAATTAGGACAAGAAATGTTCTACACGAAGCAAATTATGGAGGAAGCAAATTAATAATTCATACAATGAAATACAAGATAAAGTAATTTAATATATACATTGAATATTTATGTCCGATTAGAAGTATCAATTTTATTTCATACTATAAAGATTAAATATAGAGGAAACTTTTCTTTGTTAAGACAATTAATGAGAATAAATAAAGTAGAGGGAGGATCTTCATATATTGTTTACAGGCATGCATACAAATTGAATTAATATTCACTAAGAAAATAATGTTAAAGGTATGTTGATTTCATTGAAGCCAGGAGATGGATAATTGATTAGCATTTGAAATAAGTGTGGAGTGACAAAAGATAACTACCATAAAAAGAGTTATCGGAAATAAAAATGAAGATTGTAGATATAATTCTAGGGAAAACATTTTAATGAGATCCAGTAATGCATCCTTGAATTTACTAGGATATTACATTTTTTAAATTTTGAAATAATCCTCATAAAATAAACTTTCCTAAAGAGAAGCCCATTATAATGTCAATAAATGTATGATAACAAGCAAACCAAATACGATGCAAAGATTAATATTATCTCTTAATTATCAATGTCGCCATCTTTCATTCTATGCTGATACTAGCAACGTTTAAATAACAGTCAGGTATTCTAGAGTAAATCTTTTAGAAATTAGTAACAATATTTAATTCTCTGATTTAGATCAAACTAATGTGGGTGGTGGGTTAGATCGCTTAAGTGACTAATTATAAGATATGGGGTCCTCGTCCCCTAAAATACTTAAGAGAGCAATGAAACATTAGGAGAGTTTTATGTTAAATGGAATTAGAGTTTCAATTAAGAGACTGTTCGACGAGGTTTTAGCCAACAAGCAGTTCCAAATTTGAACCATCAACTTGCTTCAATTAAATTTCCCTCTAAAAAACACTAAATCACATTAAATAAAAAGAAATGTGTAGATAAGTGAATCTAAACATGATCTGAAAATTATTGTAAAATTTAGCGGAATTTTGATATCTATTGGTAGTTTAAAGTAAAAAGAATATTGAAGAATTTTACTAACTCAAGGATACTGAAGACAATTATGTGAGCTAATGATCTATAGATTTTGGTATTTTTTTGTAGATGTTAGGTTTGTCAAATGCAAGCCCTAATCAAACAAGCTTTGGGAAATCTTAGTGGGAGGCCGACCCTTGCACTTGAGATTTAGATAGGAAATCGGGTAAGAAAATTATTGATTTGAAATTTATCTAGTAAAATAAAATTCTGAGAACACTTCACAATAAAATATTCCCATAAAAATACTCAAAGCATAAAATTTAAATGAAAAAATAGAAGATCTACTCACCAAAGTAGAGCTCTAAGAGAATCACAAAACTCTCTTAGATTTGGCGAGCCACCAATAGCAAATGAATTTATTTCCTCAATTTCTCACAGAAAAAAAGTTCGTCCTTTCAATAAAAAATGGGGTTTTTGAACACAACTAAAATGAAGAGATACATCTCTTCATTTAAATGAAAGAGGAAATGGTTAGACACTTAGATTTTGACCTAGTAAATCTTGAAACCACCACTCCAACTACCTATCAGCATTTTAAGTAATAATATTGGTTTGGTTATTATTAACTCTGGTATCAACAACCATTTTGACAAATTATTTAACATTAAAAAGATATCAAAATACATAAACATTAGTTGTCACTTACATTTAGCCGAAGTTTTAGAAATTTGATATAATCGATGACATTATCTAGGATAGATGCCTGATTACCCTACAAATAAGCAAAAACAAAAAAAAACAAAAATTAGAATGCATAAACAACATAGTGAATATAGAATGAAAAAAAAGTCAATATTGAGATGAAAAATTTTGAGAAACAGAACTTCCAAATCATTTAAATTGCATAAATTTTAGTAGTTTGAATAACATATAATTATATGAAACAATTTTAGACATTTATTCCTCTGATTTATAGCAAACTTCTATTGAGCAAATCCTAATAACATCCATTTTTGTTAATATTTAACTGAGAAAATTTTGGGCTAGATAGCAGACCCAAATTTGAGTAAGATTATTTTTATCATTATGAATTTGTTTTGAGATGGATAAAATATATGAATCGTTAAAAATATAATAGTAATTTTAATAAAAGGCATTCAATTCAAATTTGGGTTTGATTGTTGATCAAAATTTTTTTTTTCATATTTAACAAAGAAATTAACTATGAATCACAGAACATTCAACATTTATTTATATATATTATTTGGAACTACAGGACACAGTAAACATACCGTTTCAGAATATGGTAGTGCATTTTTCAATGCTTTAATTGCATCGGCAACCTTAGCTCTATATATCTGCCATAAGTGAACTTTTAGTAAATTTACTAAACAACTTAGGAGAAATGAAATGAATGTTAGCTAATATTGCTCCAATAAATAGCTAAGTACCAGACTATCTGCATTATTGCTGCAAACAATTTTGTATGAGAAATAGAAAATTTGTAACAAGCTCTGATTGAACACAAAAAAAATTTTCTTACCCGACTACTAAGCACTTTTGGAGCTCTAGCCATTTTTGTTGCCATGCTTGCTTCATATTGCCGCGCGACATTAGAGCAGTAGTTTGACTGTGGCTTGATCAAGACACCAAAGGGGAGGCAATTCTCAAAAATGAAAGGGAACAAGCATAACATATTCCACAAAGAGTCAAAATGAAATATACTTTTGAAATAGATGGGAATCGACTTAAGATCAAAGTTTGTGCACATAGCAAAAACATAATTAGAAAATAGAACTATAAATATGAACATACTTCTGCGGGTTCTTCAGATTCAACCTTATTTGCAAAGTTCGCTTGTTCTCCTGTATTTGATAATGGATATCCAATCTATATTTAAAAAAAAAATTAATAAAAAATTCTGACACTTAGATTTCAGGTCCTACATGTGACATTATTGTAGAACATAAATACCACACATTACCCCGGAAGGCAAGAAATCCTCCAAACATCCAACTATTGCAACAGGACATGGAGAGTTTGATAAACTGCCCAATGAATCAATATCAAGAGGACTAATTATAGGCATCAATTGACTCAAAGTTGAAGTGCCAGTTTCACAAAAGGATCTTCTCTTCAAGCAATTCAAATTAGAGCTTCCAGCATCCAACGGTGAATTTGTTGCTCGTATACTAGGATCATCTTTAACTAGAGATGATGCACTCCTATCAAGCATTTCACCAAATGTACCTACAGGTAATGGCCTTGGATTGTGCAAAACAATATCCTGAAGAAGAATATTAGCATTATAACTGAATGCTTGCACAAATTTAAAAAGAGAAAAACTATTTTTAATAATACCATAAATTTCATGCTAGTTTCTTTTGTATCTAACAAACCCATTTCTTCTCACATATTTACATGCACACAAGCCTTATAGTTGATGATATCTTCCATCAAGGATTTCTTAGTATGAAATTAATCTCGTATATGATAATAGTAGATAAATGGAAACTTTAGAAAGAATTTAATTGAAAAAACAAATATAATTGCATTGTTCCTAGCAAATATCAATAGACAAAATCATGCAGGCAAATAAAAAACTAAAATAAAAAACTAAAAATGATCTTTTAGTAATATAAGTCCAGTAAATGCTAAAAACCATTAAATCAGACAAATAAATAGTTTAATGAAAATTACTTTTCCCATGACACTACTAGTTGCATAACTTTGCATTGCAAGAAAATCATAGGAAATAATATTAAGTATCAATTAGTTAAAGAAACAAAAAGTTTTTGGATAATATAACATATAGAGGTCCTCAAATAAGTTTTTGGATAATAAGTGATTCATATTCGCAAAAATTTCATCAAGGATAACAGCGCAGACACATCATAGAGATGCTCATTTGGCATCCGCAATACATAAGGACGAAGAAAAGCACGAAGAAAATATGTAGAAAATAAAATATCACTTTCCTTCTTCAGGAAATCAGCAACCATAGACCAAATACACATCGTCAAAGAATTCCTAATCTGCTATTCGGCATAGCTATCGTAACAGAACGTCAATTAAACATATATTCAATCACCAAAAGTGCAGACAAAAAATTTATATAAATGCAGCTTCACAGATGAACCAACCTTGCTAAAGTCCGACTGAGAACTACACGTCACGAAGCTCAGAAATGAATATCAAATCGCTCAAGAAGACAATAAAAAAAAGGTATATAGATACAAAAAATCATTAATAACAAAGCCTTAGCATTAGATTGATCGGCGTCAAAGCAACGATCAATGAACAATACACCAAGCGCATCAGCTCATTGCAAGATAACAATCGGAACAGAGGGGAAGAATGGTTTAAATGGCATTGTTAGCAATAAAAAGCGTAGGAACTTGGCCTTCATCGGAGCATCGCATTCGATCAGATGAGGAAAAGGGAACAGAAATGGCATTGTTAGCAATAAAAAGCGTAGGAACTTGGCCTTCATCGGAGCATCGCATTCGATCAGATGAGGAAAAGGAAACAGAACTACGATCGGATTGCTTACAAGAGAAGGTTCGCAAAGCCGCTCCCGCCTAGGGTTTATTCGCTGGGTTTCAGTAGAGCATCTCAAACTGCGAAATGAGAGAATAATCTGCTTCTTGTTCGCCAAGCTCCCACCATCAGCTTTTCGCACCGCCCTCTGCAGTCCATGACCGGTTGGAGCATTTGTAGAATGGAGCAGAAGCGCGGGAGGAAAGAATACCGAATATACCCTTAGTTTTATAAATTCAAAGGAAATGAGGGAAATGACAGCCTGGAAATAATTGCCTTTAATTTGAGATAAATATAATACAAATTTCAATCAATTTCCCATTACCTTAAAATTAATTAAATAATTTTGTTGTGATTTTTATTAAAATTTAATCAAATATTTTATATAAAATATTTAAAATGTTTATTAATTTTATGCTTTTGATAAACCCTTCTATTTTTCATATATAAAAAATAATAAAATGAGCATTAAATCAATTATGTTATAGACTAATTAAACAGACTAACTTATTTTTTATTAAATGGATTATAACAAATAGTATAAAGTCACCTATCCATAACCTATTTCTTATGGAATAAAATATTCTATTTTTATATCTTTATTTATTTTTGAACAAAAAAATACGTACATTCCACATAAGATAGAAATTTTATAAAGTATTCAGCTCAAAAAGTATATAGTGGTTTTTGTCTGTATACAATATAAATTATTCGTATTTTTTTGTGTGTAACGCACAAATCTTACTATTTACTTGTATATCGCGAAGATCCATGACGTTACACATTTCTATCTCTGTCAGCCTCGTTCAAATTAGGTCGTTTGAGCCGCTTATTGGCGCGTTTTAAAACGTCTATCGTTTGACTCGCATCTGACATTTCACGTTTTAAAACGCAAGATAATTTCGCGCCGCTATCTGAAGGATCGGTAGAATTTCTACGTCGACTTTCCAAAAATAAAATTTGTAATACATCGCACCACATCGAGATACTGAATCACAGCATTATTCATAACTACCTCTGCCCAATGTACTCGCCAATCTTCACACTTCTCCCTTCAAGATCACTCACCTCACTTGCGGAGCCCTAAGGAGGAGAAATATTTTGGTACGGAGTACGTACGCAGTTTTGCATGTGCACTTCATGAAATAATCTTCCAATAACTCGGTTATTGGTAGGTTATTGAGAGATTATTGAGGTATTAACTCCAATAACCTCTCAATAAACCTTCAATAACCTACCAATACACCTACCAATACCTTCTAGGTTCCGCGCTCATGTTATTGTGAGGTTATTGGGGGTATTAACCCCAATAACACCCACATAACCCCCAAAAACTCTCAGAATAACCGGGGTATGCACGCAGAATTGCGTGCGTACTCCATACCTAAATATTTCTCCCTAAGGTGAGGGTGAAATCTTCTGGTCATTCCTACGGGGCGAGTAGAAGGTTGAGACTGTAAGGTAAAGAATAGGTCTAAATGTATGAAGTTATTATTATATAGGTAGAGGTTTTGTTATGCTGCTTTAATGGGAGAAAATAAAAATTAACAAATTCATGTA
Source organism: Papilionanthe hookeriana x Papilionanthe teres (assembly GCA_022702705.1). Classification (NCBI taxonomy): domain Eukaryota; kingdom Viridiplantae; phylum Streptophyta; class Magnoliopsida; order Asparagales; family Orchidaceae; genus Papilionanthe; species Papilionanthe hookeriana x Papilionanthe teres. The sequence goes on from CM040437.1 coordinate 53,860,190, forward strand.
TTATTAAATGGGAGAATTAAAATAATTACAAAGTTAAAATCATTCATCTCATGACATTTTTAACTATGGTTTATGCAATCTCAAAGTATTGACTATGTTCATGAAACTAAAATAATTTTTTTTACATTGAGAAAGACACAATATTATAAGTTGATGCAAGTAGTGTTGATGATTCCACATGCTCATCATAAATGTGCTAATTTATACAACACAATCATCATTCCTCCCCTTGCTCCCAAAAAAATGGGGGTATTGCAAATGTTCTTATTGTTTCAGTTGCTTTATGTTGTGGTCTTTAATGCAACAAATTTATGTCAATCAAACAAAAAAAATATTATTTTGGATGTTAGCGGTTTTTGCATGGGAACTGCAATTACTCTGTGTACTATAACTTGTAGAGCTCCTAGACCGAGTGATCGGTTGCGTTGTTAGAAAAGCTTGTTGAACGAGATATAAGGTTCAGAAGAAACTTGATTTTGATATGATAACACAATAGCTCGAGCTATGTTAGCTTAATTTCATTAGTTTGAAGGTTCAAATTAAGAGTGTGTTTAGGATAGTTGCAGCTTATTGAATAATCTGAAGATAAACAGATTATAAATAATATGCTAATAAGTTGTTTTCAGTGTTCTGAAAACGCATAAGCTGCAAAAACGTAGTTTACCCAAACAGACCTGGTGTGTTTTCATAACGCCACTATACAAAATAAGCTGCCCCAAACGGGCCCTAACTAATGCATTAGATTATGAGGAGCCATTGACTTAGAAAACTATATCAGATTTTTTTTTTGCTTATAAGGAATGTTATATGGTTTTGTTTTGTGCAGAAGCACTCGTAGTAAGTAATATTTTATAATACTCTATTCTATTATGTTTTTAATTGTGATCTTAGTCCCTTTCTTCCATCCTGGCTTCATTTCGATATTGTTGAAAAATTAGAGCAAATCAACGTAGGAAATCAAACAACTCAAGAAAGAACACATGAATTTAAAGAGGTTCGACAAATTGCCTAGTCATCGGGAACAAGAGCGGTGGCTTTCTGATTTCTTAAAAACAGTACACCCCCTTAAGATTACAAATACAATATATATATAACTCTACGATACAATATGCAATTACAAAATTACTCATGTACCGTACCGCGAGGCCGTTGCCCCCTCACCTCAACCCACTTAATGAAATTCCCCCAATTAAACAAATGTTTACACTCTACTCCGCTTGCTCGCTCCGTTCCACTCCAACATATGTCCATTATCTTGTATATAAGTTATACCTAACAGATCTTCTGCATTTATTCCCTTCGAATAACAGAATTGTAATTTTTTGCGTAGAAGGAAGAGATCAAGCTTTTAAAAGTTATAACAATAACATCAATTAGAGAATTGATGACAATGAACGATATGTGTGTAAATGTTGTGTTATTTCACCTTAGGAGAGTAATTGCAACCATGATTGAAAATAGTATGCATCAAAACAAAACCCATGTTGATACAAGCTTGTAAGTATATCCTATACATCCAACAAGCTCGGCATAACATACCACCCAACTTTTTATATATTTACATATTTAACATTGAAACTTTACTTTTTTACATTTATACCTGCACCAAAGTCTTTCGAATCACAAAAAATATACTACTATTAATTTAACTTTTAAGAAGTGGAATACAGCTTTTCATGCATAAGTGAGATGACAGATATGCATAGAATTTAATAAAATTATTTTTAATTATAATTTTTAAGTGCCCTTTTTCTGAAGGAGAAGCTAATTCTAGAATATTTATTTAATTCTAAAATGACCTATGTGTTCTTCAAGTCTATTCTATTATGTTTGGATTGGTATTATATATTTTGCTTTGATGAGACATACATATGATAACAACTTTATGTAGTTTTGGATTATTATTAATTTATATATTTATATTTTATTATGAGATGCTGCCAAATTTTTACTTTGTTTTGTTAAACATATTGTATATTTATTTAGGTATGAATACAATTGTTATGTTTTGAATGCACGAGCGCATAATACGCACACCCACATAATATATATATATATATATATATATATATACTAGGTATATTTTATGATATATAAAGTAGAAACAGTAGTATGATATGGCCAAAGATGGATTTTACTTGAAATAAAAGTAGCGAAGTACAGAAAAACATGCAAATAAGCATTCTCATGACGAGTCGTCAATGCATTTCTCCTCTAATCTTAGCGCATGAAATCAATTATAGTGATGTTTCACACACACACACACACACACATTTAAAAATTTTTCATTTTCATCTTTATGCATGAGTAAAATAGTGTATCAGATTAGTATCATAAGATAGTGACTTATGATTGACTTGTATCTTTAATTTAATTGATTTTTATTTACTTGTTTTTATTATTGGGAATACATATTATTTATTCAATGCATAAGTAATGCATACACATCCTCAAAAATATGTTACATTGTTTAATTTGATTATATTAAATTCATATTGTCAATAAAAATATGAATGCATTTAAGGATTTGAATAATTCAAATATGATTCTAATTAAATTGAAACTTGTATTTTTAAAAGACATGATTTGAATAATTCAAACATGGTTCTAATATTATTCTAGTTGAATTGACACTTGCATTGAAACTTCTATTTAATTATTCACCTTAATCACATTACCTACTTGCTTATCTTCTCCTTGGAATCTACTTTTCTTAAGATAGCACCTACCATATTAGAGATGAAAATTAATAGAAATTAGGCGGTAAAGCATGTGTATAGCAAAAAGTAGCCTCATGATGGTTCGATCAAACAAACTAGGACTAGGGAAAAGATGGTCATGGTTCATGGCAATCGAATAACAAGTTCAAGCGACCAAGATGAGTCGAGCGGCCCTCCCTCCACGACTAAGAAAGCAATGTGAGTCGCGTAATCCTGAGGTTAACATGGAAGGGGTGATTGGATAGTAAGCGAGTGAACATCAATTTCAGGCGATCAAGCCCCTAGATATGGGTCTCAGATTTTCTAAATAAAACCAACTAACAAGTTCAGGCACCCTAAAGAATAACTTGTTCAGACATAGGCTGCCAATAACAAGAAGTTGAAACTAAGTTTCATAACCATGAAATTCAAAGCTAGAGTTAGGCTGCTCAAGAGAAACTGGAAAGGGACAACCCTCGATGTCCTGTGCGAAATAGAGATGTTCTACTATTTAGGGAAAATAATAATTATATAGGGCCCCGGGCCCCACTAGAATATCCTTGTGGAGCGAATTCTTTTTATTTGAAATAGTGCAACATTTTCCCCCAAAGAATGGGAGAGTTGACTCTTATAAAAATATGTACTATACAACATGTGGGGTATTTCTTTTTTGACTTAACCTATGAATCTTAATAGAAATTTATGAATTATTTTTTCTCATCAGCTTTTGCTCTCTCTCTTATCATCCTGTGCGTATACTTTATTCCTCAGGTGTGATTCTGAGATAAATTTGAGTTCAAGAGTATGTAAATCTCCTTTTATAATGTATAATAACACGAGAAAAATATTCTCCTATCATGTCATATGGAGCCATTTTATTGAACTCTGCAGGATGTAATATTTCATTCCAGTGCAGGTGGCAAATTTCATTTGGCTCTCCTTTCGTTTTTCTTAACAAACCTTCTTTGTCAGCAGTCAGCAGTGAGCAGGAGCTCGAAGCTCCACTAGCCTATCTTCTTCGCTTCTTCCTCTCTCGCTCCTGTTCTCTCCCTAATGGCCAGAAGATCGGTGAGATACGCCGTGGTCAGTATCCTTACCTCTCTTCTCCTCGACTCTTCTATTTCCTTCTTTCTCCACGCACCTTCCATTTCTTTTCATAATTTCTTCAATCTCATTTCCATCCAGGTTGATGCTTTCACTGATACTCCTTTCAAGGGTAATCCCGCTGCCGTCTGCCTACTGGAAGAAGAAGCCGGAGTGGATGACAACTGGATGCAGAATGTTGCCAAGGAATTCAATTTATCTGAGACTGCTTTCTTGGTCCCTTCCGCCGCCACCGTCGCCGTCAGCGAAGTCTCAGCGTTCTCTAATCCCCGTTTTCGTCTCCGGTGGTTTACACCCGTGGAAGAGGTCAGGATTTAGGGATAAATTTGATAAATTTGAAGTCGTAAATTACTAGGTTTTAGGGTGTTGAGTGGATCCAACTCTGGTGTGATGTCCAATTGATTTGCACATTTTACTCCAAGAAATTATATTCTTCCAAAAGAAAAAAAAAATCTATATACAGAATTCATGCTATATAATTATTTGATTAAGTTGGCAATAAGAATTCTTTGGCAGTGTTTGGCTGCAACAGAAGATTTACGTTAATAGGATTTATCAAATCCCCGCATTTCACGGATTTACTACAATACAAACATTAGAGAATAATTTAATTCTAACAAAAATACTATAAATATGTATGTATTATTTATTAAGAAATTTGGCATTTTGGGATCTGGTAAAGGAACCCTCCCTATTTGGGATGTATTTCTCTCAGTGCTAGTTCATTACATGACACTTGAAAAGAAATTGGAGACTTAATATGGAGCTGCAGGCATGTCATAAACGAGAATGAATTAGTAAGAAGTGCCAAATTATCACATTATTTGCATGGTAATTGTTACATGTAAAAGTTGTAGTCTGTGATTATAGGTACGTCCTCCATTTCCTTAAAAGAGTATTAGTGTAATACAAGGGCTAGCAAGAATTAGGTGTTTACCCAACAACTCACATATGGCAAATTTGTATTTGTCAGAACATGATGCCGTGCTATCCATGGACTAATGAAATTGCAAAAAAAATGGAATTTGTTCCAGATATTCTTGGCTAAATTTACTAAATAAATTACGAGGGAATCATTCTGAAACTTTTAAGACAGTTTTTTGGTTGGAAAGGGCAATATTTGTAGCCTTATGAAAAGAACTACATTTAATTGTGTAATTGTTTTGATTCTTCTAGTGCAAATTAACAACACATATTTTACAATGTGATGAAAATATCTTTCTTGTTTAAGGGAAAATTGTCTTGTATACTGAGAATAATTTAGCTCAGATCATCTTCATTCAATTTTTTATTTTTTATTTTTATTATTTATTTATTTATTTATTTTTTTACTTCAGAAGAGTTATTGCGTGGCAGATGTTACTGCCCTTTACGTTAAAAACAAATGTTTGCACTTATTGTATTTTGGATCTTTGTTCTATATTAGTCTGATTTACTCTTCGCAGGTCAACCTTTGTGGGCATGCAACGTTGGCATCTGCACACTTCCTTTTTACGTCTGGTTTGGTAAAGAGTGAGGTAATAGAGTTTGATACTGCATCTGGAATTCTGACTACCAAGAAAGTGCAGGAATTCAGGAAATTGAATTCTGCAGAGCCTTGCCCAAATGGGATTGGAGAAAGTTTTCCCATTGAGCTTGACTTTCCCTTAGTTCAAGTTGTAGATTGTGTGCCTGAAGAAATCCCATCCATTCCTGAAACGTTGAATGATTCATCTATTGTGGATGTCCACAAAACTTATTCTGGAGACCTTCTTGTAAGTTGCCTTTTTCCTTCCTATTATTTTAAATTATTTGGATTCATTTTTATGAAGCACTTCATTTTCATAAATTTTTGCATAAATATTATGCTCTTGTCATGATACCGACATGAACTCTTAGTTTCCTTCACTCGATCTTTGTAGTTGTAATAGTATTTTTAATCTTTTCAATGGTGAATCTTGAAGATAAGAAATTATTGATGTTCTCAAATTGCTAAAGGGGGACAATTGGAATATATTGTACATACGTAATGAGAGTTGGTGGTAGAGTTAAGAGTTATAAAACATTAGTTTGAAAAAGAAATGCGTTTCAATAGATTGAAAGAGTTACTATTGAGGCTTATAATAATTATAAAAAAGCTTGAATTTTATAAAGAGGGTAGTTAGTATGGAAAAACAATATAATTTTTTATGACGGGGTACTAAAGATGGGAAAAGCAAAAAACATGTGTATCTAGTGCATGTCACTTTTAATTCAAATTTTTTTGAAATGGGATGATGGTGTACAACCTTTCCCCTTATATGTGTAGAAATGTTTTGTGACTTGGAACTAGGGCCTCCAGGTTATATTAGAGGCAACTTAGCTACTACTGTAGTTCAGAAAAGACATAGGAGATCTGAAGACCATCACAATATTAGATGCATTCAAACTTAAGATAATAAAATCTTAGATAGAGATGTATATGCCAAAGATGGAAATGAATCTTTGAGAAAATTAAAAGGGGAATTTGTGGAAGAAACTATTTAAAAATAATAATGGAAGGCGTACCGCTCATTTCTTATGTGTTTATATATCTAAAGCCTATGCTTCAATTTTACATATATGGCACTTTACCCATGCGTGAAAATTTCTATTTCACTTTTTAGTAGTTCTAATAGTGGTATTTTTTTTTATGGGATGAAAGATTTGGGTCGTATAAATGTAAAAAGTAAAGTTTAGGAGTTAGATATTCTAATACATAGGAATTGGGTGGCATGTATGTAAATGCCCCAATATTAAATCATGTTGAGGTATAATATATATTGATCTAAAAAGTGAGTAGGTTAGCTTTAAAAAGTGCGCATAAAGTTAAAATTTCAAGTCTATATATAAGATACGTATTGAAATTTGATGAGAGGTAAGTAATAACTGCATTGTTTAGGTTAACAAATCTTTTCAATGGGATTTTAAAGATTAAGAGAGAATGCCAAATTATTAGAGAAGAACTTTTTTGATACTAATATTCAGGAAAAAAGGATATGTTTAATATTATTAATTTTAGAGGGATCAAATTTGTGGGTCATAAAGCGAACTTATCAAAGTGATTAAAAGATCATATAGTTAAAAAAAAGTGCTTTGGTATCCAAGTACTAATTTTCTATTATGCCAAGAAGATCTACTTTAAAAACAAATTTTGGCACATGGAAAGTGATAAAAAAACATGGATAACAAAAAAAAAAGTTATTCATATATTTTTTAGTAGTATTGAGAAAATTTATGATCTAATATCACTAGAAATAATTTGAGGAGCGCTAAAAAAAAATATGAACTACATGATGAAGTCTTGAAAGTTTTGCATTATAAATCATTGATTAGTATGATAAGTGTTTATAGAGTGACTAAATATTAAGTTTATATCTTTTATTTTAGTTATGGAGATACTTATAAGAATATTAAAAAAAAGTTAGAAATTTTGGTGCTTATTTTTTCTGCAGATGCATAGTTCTAGTATATGAAAAATATGTTGAATTAAATGAAAAGTTGAAATAATGTCAAACATATTAGAATTTGAATGGCTTTAGGATTATTAGGATGAAGATTATGAGTTTAGTATATAATGTTAGCAATGGTAACATTAATAATTATCAATCAGTTATTTAGGAGAAATGAACTCATCTATCTTACTGATTTGTAGACCGGCCTATAAGTATGCATACAAGATCGTTTAATAAGGAAATTAATTACTGAAAATATTATACTCAAATATGAGGGTATCTTTCTAATATAAGCTTCTAATAGTAAAGCTTGTACCAAATAAAGCAACATTGATAAATATGCTTAAGTTAAACTATATTTATTTTACTTTGAACTCCATTATGTTACATAAATAAGAAAACAATAAGTGCCTTTGAACCTTTGTAAAAATGCTTTTTGCTTGTTTAGACTTGTAGACATGAGTAGTAGTTTTCTTGGAGTAGAGCAGCTCATATGACTTCACAATATATTTTAATTCATTTAATTTGTTTATGAAACATAAGATTGTTGGCACTTGGCAGTGTAGCTGATGGCATGGCTATCACGATATAAACTTATTGGTGAAATAATAGGGAAACTAAACTCCCGTAAAAGAGTTTTAATCCACATCGTTTAATATATGGAATGAGCCATTGATAAATCAAATTACCTACTAATCTTTAATATTGATTTGGATCATCAAGTGGTTTATAGTCATTCAACATGGTCTAAGTCTCCATAGGAATATCAACATACCTACGACGTATGATCCTTTTTCTTCATGGTCAGTAGAATATTTTCTTGCTAAAAAAGATATTCCCTTTTTATTATATGCAAATTCATTTCCAGAAAAGTTCCTAGGTCAATCTACATCTTGGCTAACAAAACATTTTTGCAGACTTCTTTATCTAAAAAATATTGTAATGGTCACTTTGAAAGAAGATGTCAATCTAAATTGCTAGTATAATAGAAAATGCCTAATTATGATTGATGGATAAGGAATGATCTGCAGTGCTACATGGAATATCAACCAAACTATGCACTTATTGTCAAACTAGATTGATGGACATTGTTTAAGACTATAAATAATTTTATTTAAGTAGGCATATATGGTTCTCCTCCTAAGTGGTATACCTTGAGAGATTGCTTTATATGGATAGCTTCATGCTGGCCATCACAGTGGAACTAATTACTTTCATCTTTTCCAAGCATAGTATAACATTGATTGATGGCTATAAATGACTAGATTTATACTATGTTTTAGGCATGAAACTAGGTAGCATGTATCCAAATGGTCAACACCTTGGGCCGGGGTGAATTCTTTGGCTACCAATCAAACTTTATAGCAATAAATCTATCTTTCAAGCCAAATTCAATTGTGAAAATCCATTAACATTCACCCAAGTAGTGGGACAACCCAATCCCAAATATAGTAATTGATATGATCTTGGATTTCATATTCTTATGAAGGATGTTCTAGCACTTCTTTATATGTTATAAAAATAAATACAAAAAGGATATAGACAAGGAAATGCACAAAACAAAGTGGATAATTAATCAGTTAATATATATAAAATTCAATATGTTGAGCATTATGTTGCATTTTATTTCTCCAAGGCAAATAAAAATATGTAAGCTAGATGGCTTATCGAATGGTGGATACTTATTTGAATTTAATAATTTGGTAAGAAGTTTTATTTTGGATGGAGGTCAAGGATGACGAGTATACCTACCAGAGTAAGTTAGAACAGAGCTGAAGGAAGAGGAACATGGTGCAAGAGAGCCATAGGATTGAGGGTAGAAAATAAACAGTTTTATCATGGAAATTGTATTTGCGAAAATATACTGGCATCTTATAAGTGAATTATGAAACTTATAACTTTTTTGAGTATGAGAGTAGCCAAGGAAGGTAAATTGAATGACACTAGATAGTTTCATAGCGAGTGAAAAGCGTGAATAAACACGTACAACCAAGGAATCATGGCGCAAGGTAAATAACATCTTTATTGGGACAGAGTAGTGATGAGCGAGATGTGGTTTTGAATAAAGAAATTGATTGACAACTTAATAGTGATACACTTTACCCTAACCCCAACATAGTCAAGTAGAAATATTTATGTGAAAAACTAGTGATATCTAGAAGGTGGCAAATTTTTTTTTTTCATTCAACAACACTTCTATTGAGAGGCGCAAGAGCAAAAAAATTAGATGAATAATGTCATTACCAAAATAAAAGATTTGAAATTGATATTACATGGATTTGAAAGCTTTATTGATACACAATTTTTTAATAGGTGTAAAACTGAAATTTAATTTGATATGAAGTTTAAAAAAATATGAAAATTATAGATTGACATTTGAGCAAATAAATTCATTTGGCTTGTGAAATCATCAATAAAGGCGTCAAAGACTTAGATGAGTTAGAAGAATTTTATTAGAAACTCGTATATTCAAGTGAATTAACTTAAAAGGACATGAACAATGAATCTAAAGGGCACATTATAGTGTTTACCCAACTCAAATACATATAATCGATTTTGATAATATTCAAATAAGTTTGGAAAATATCCTAAATTCTACTGAAAGGATGATTAGACTGTCAATGACAATGAAAAGGAGTAATGGAGGTAAGAGTGGTACTGTTGAAGTAGCATCTATTATTAGTTAGTCAACAACACCAATTTCAATGCTTACACCAAACATTTTCTGTGAGCTAAGATCCTAGAATATAATTGGAGAGATATAATGCTACAAAATAGCCATAGGACTTTGTAAGATAGTAAATATTTAACAAATTTATTTGATTTATGAAAATTATAAAACATCAAAGACGAATAAATTTTTTCGAGGAGTCATGATGATTTCATAGAGATGTTGAAGGGAGATCCATTAACCATAAACATGGAAGGGGGACTTGCACAAAGGGAAAATTTTGTCTTTTCTTGTCTATGGGAAAATATCTTGAATTTAACATTCCATAACATGACCGAGGAGATAAATTTAGTAAATCTATAAGAGAAAATAACTTTTGAAGCAAATGTAGAGGATTAGTTTTCTGAATCTAATAATGATAAAATTAAAATGAGTAATAGTAGTGAGAGAACCATCAAATGGAAGAGATGCTCCAAATTCATATTGAGCAATAGAACGATAACTATATTTAACCCAACATTATTTTAAAGGATGATTGATGTAGCAAATCTATAGGGGGAAATAACTTTTGAAGCAAATGCATATTTCCCCCAAAAGATGTTGCAAATCTATTGGAGGAAATAACTTTTGAAGCAAATGTAGAGTTTTTTGAATCAAACAATGGTAAAATTAGAATGAGCAGTAGTAGTGAGAGAACCATAAAATGGAAGTGATGCTCCAAATGCTTATTGAGAAATAGAAGGATAACTAAATTTAGCCCAGCATTGTTGTAAATGATGATTGATATATTCCAAAATGAGAGCATGGAGGGTGGTTAGATTCCCCCCATGAACATTATTTATTCGAGCTTCACATTCACTTCTTCCTAGATGCTCTATGTTAAGGGTATTCTTATTAGAAGATGATGGAGAAGGAGAAGAAGATGATAATTCAATGAGTGGAAGAATACAAAAGAGAGTTGTTGCAAGATTGGGAAATACAAAATCAACCCTTTGTTGAGATTGCACATGTTAGAGGGATGAATAAAGGCCAAGAAATTTGAAAACTACGAATTCTTCATGATGTTGCCATCAAACTTTACGATCAATGGTAAAAGCCTTGCAGTGAAGCAATTCATTACACTTATCTTGTAAGGTAATATGGTATACTTGAATGGACAAATCCTTTTGGTAGAGAGAAATTAAGTCTGAATATAAGGTACACACTCTTGAGTTATCACTTTTCTAAAAGTATAAAAATAGAAAAATTTTCACAATACGTTGACAAACTCATGAAACATTACAATGTAGGCAATAAATTTAGTAGTCATTCAAGAAGGGCATAACTAGATTCTTGCCCTTTGGAGAACTTGATATTATCATTTGCTGGGGGAGAAGCATTGATGTGATAATGGTTTGCTATGAGATGTAATTAGAAAATGAAAGTTCTTGATCATAAAAGGTAATTGGTTTCAAGAAATTTGATATAGATACCCATAATAGAGAAAAGCTTCGCACCATTTTAAGGAGACAGTGAAGCCATAATACTGTGTAAGATAGAGTCTAAGTAAAAGAGAAAGTATTAGATTGTTATTGATAGAGTGTTTAAGAGTAATGATGGAGGCTAGTTGGGCATCAAACAATGAATGAAGATGGCGTGCAAGGCAGTGTGATAAAACAGGCGAAGATGATTAGTTAGCAGAGGTGTAGAATAGTTTAGAGAGATTTCACAAAAATATCGAACAAGTTGATTTTGCCTACAGATTGGGTTTTAGCGACAACCATAGCTATGCGTATTGAATGCATGTGCTGATCGAGTGAATGTGGGATTTTATGAACCTAGGAGGCATGAAATGCACTTAAATGTGGTTGTGTATGAGCAGAAAGACAACGTGTTGGCATCATGAATTAAGACGCTAATAATTAGAACACGATCATGGGAATGCAATCGATGATGTGGGATTTAGAAGTTTTAGTGTGGGCGAGTTTATATGGGATTGGGAGGTGGCTTGGGTTTTCTTGCTCTGATACCATGTTGAGAGGAGAAATGTTTGTCTTATTGACTCGTTGGAGACTTACCAAATAAGCATATAAGATGATACAATAATGAAATAACTAAATAATATTATTCCCAAATAAGAAGGTATCTTATAATATCCTTCCAATATTATACCTAGTAAACTAATAATACAAAATATTGCAACATCAATATTACTCTTATATCTATTATATTGAAATATGATTTCTTTTATTATATACATCCATTTTTATAATTTCTAGTGTTAAGATTGAATGATTATAATAGAGAAATGTCTTTGGATTGTTTAAGCAAAATAAGAACTTGAGATACTTTTAAATAAGTATTACAATTCTACAATTATGTTTGCTTTATCAAGATTCAAGTGTCGGGCAATATATTAAAAAGAAGTGTTGGGCAATATAAAAATCATTGATAGTCTTGGGTATGGAAAGAAAAAAACGTCAATACAATATTTGTTGCCTCGAAAAATTGTAAGTAATGGATCCATGAATGATTAATATTTTAGAAGGATGATGAAAATACCATTCATTAAAGATAAGAGGGTGAAATATCATTTTTGATAATTTTGAGACGCACAACGAATGACAGAAAATGCACTTATAAAAACAAAAACGCAGTCAGATGAATAGAAGTGCACAAAGTTCTATGTAAATTGTGTGTAACATCCTATGCAACAATTAACAAGAATCATAATGATGACCCCAATTAGTTGAATAAAACTAACGACATTGGTGACTTTTTGAAATACTTCCTCATATACCGATAGCAAAAGATATATTGACATTAATATGGACTTGGCTTTATATACTAATGATGGCAAGTCATTTGACTATAATAAAGTGCCTATTTTTCAATAAGTAATGCTTTTGTTGTGTTGACCTAATTCTAAAATTTCACAAGCAGCGCTTCTAAACCTTACTTAAATTGAATTGTAATTTTCTGAAATATCTTATTCTAACTTCATTTTCATTTAGGTAGAACTCACTTCCGGGAAGGAACTTGCTGATGTCAAACCAAATTTCGTTGAGCTGAAGAGATGTGTTGGAAGGGGGGTCATTATGACAGCCCCTGCTCCTCCTGGTACTGGATTTGATTTTTTTACTCGCTTCTTCTGTCCAAAGATGGAAATTAACGAGGTATTGAAGTCTCCAAGGTTTTGCAAAGTTTTTTATCGATGAATGATATCTGTATCATTATTTTCTTTGGTTTCCACTCACAGCATCTTTTTAGGGTTTATTTTATGCCAATCAATTAAAACTACTTTCTCCCGCAACTTCTAGCATTTTATCTATAGTCCGCCCTTGCCTTGAATTACACCTAGCTCCCTGTTTTACATAACCGAACTATTTAAGTTCATCTTTTATAACTCATCTTTGCCATTTCTATGTTGTTTTTTAAGTGTAAATTTTTTCACATTTTTCTAACTAGCTTTATCCTGTTCTCTGATGTTCAGATGTGGTAACCAAAATCACCCTGGATTTTAAAACTATTACTATAGGCTGAATGCATTCAAATAATTTCTTTGCGTGACACTATACTGTGATATGTATTCTTAGCAGCAATTGATTTAAGCTAAATGCGTTCTAATATGATCTATTTACAAGGATCCTGTCTGTGGGAGTGCACACTGCGCATTAGCACCCTACTGGAGTAGGAAATTGGGGAAGCTCAATCTTATCGCTTATCAGGTACTCTTTATTTTTAAGAAATTACTCTTAATCCTAATAGACACCTCTATAGTAATAGAAGGAAAGGGAACTCTCATTAGTGGTATTGCAAACCAACTCATGATGCACATTTTTGTTAAATATGGGACCATTAGTTCCTGTGATAATCTTTTCTTTAATTGCAATGAGCTCTCCAATGGTTGAAGCACACTCCAGTTATCATTGGCTTCCAATCCACCTTAGGGCCTTTTATGAATCCGTTTTGTTCAACTCCATCCAACTCCAAATTACCTAGAAATAGACTTTGGGTCTGTTTGGGGCAGTTTGTGCGACTCAGGATGAGCTGCTTATCCTGAAATGCGGCCCGTGAGTCGACCGCGGGTGTCGACCCGCGGCCTGCGTTTAGTGTAAAAAACCCAAACGCGGCAGACATCGTTTTCAAAAATGCGCGAACCAAACGGTTAAGTGGAGTTTTTGAAAATGCCGCTGCACTTATAAGCTGACCCAAACAAGCCCTTAGTTCTCATATCTTGTCTTTCCTAGCATGCTAAATCCTGGGGTGTTTTAAGTTGTGGAGCCTAAGTGTTTGCCCTATGAAGAGAATGCTCTATTATGCTGATTTGGTCATTATATGCCAACCTTTGTGGGTAAGGTTATGGACGAGGCCCCAAAAAGTATTCATTTAGAATGTTTTAGGAATTTTATTATGTATGTCAACCGCCCTAGATTTTTTATGTATAGAGACTGGGGGGTATATTATGTTATATAAGACAATTAAAGTTGTATTATTTCTAGGGTTGTTAAATTGAGTTTACAAGTCTGGTTCGGGTCTAACCCAAATTGACTCGACTCAAAACTACTTGACCCAAATCATGCCCGGATATTAAGCGGGTCAGAAAGTCCAACCTGAACCTGACCAACTAAACCGGATAACTCGTTTAACAAAGGCATGATAACTAGTTGGGTCAATTTTGAGCTGATGGGTCAACCCAAAATTGACCCAAAAAATTGAAAGGTTCAGGATTTCTAACCCAAATTCGACCCAAAATTTATTTTTGTTAATGGTTAATATATAGGGGCATGCTTCTACCGTTGAAGAGTTCATTGCACTTAAACAAAAGGAAGAAAACACATAAAAGAAAAATAGAGAGGGTTTTTTGATTTAGGATTCGTTTGAGGTAGTTTGTTTTTATTCGGATAAACCGCTTATCTGGAAATGCGGACCAGGAGATTCGACCCGTGTTCCGCGTTTAGTTTAAAAAACCAACTACGTTCTCAAGCGGAGTTTTCAAACGGTGATGTTGTGTTTAAAAAATATCGCCGCAGTGGATAAGCCGCCGCAAACACACCCTTACTTAATGTTTTGGGGGACACAGCTAAATTAAATCTTTGAGATTTGCTTTTCGTGGCAGGCCTCTCCAAGGAGTGGAATACTTGATCTGCAAGTGGATGAGGGCAGAAATCGAGTTCTGATTCGAGGAAAAGCTGTGACAACTATGGCGGGATTTCTAATGGTCTGATGATTTGTTGCTTGCTTGCCCCACCGCTTGTAATGGAGAGACTCTGGAGCCGCATAACATGGACGGTTTCATTTTGGAACAAGTTGTTGCAACTCTTATTGAGAAATGAAGTAATTACGATTTACTTTTATATTCTTAGCATTTATATTTACATAAATACCACATAATTTTTTTAAAAAATGTAATATACTTCTAATGCTTCAAATTTATATTTTTATAACTTAAAATGATACACAATTATTTAATCATGATTTGTGTGACATAAATGTGCATTACTACACACGGGTCTTACTTATAAATTACATATTAAAAACTAAAGCAAATTTTACTTTCATAATTACAAATTAAGCATCATATATAATAGACTTTGGAGAGTTTTCGTGTACAACTTACATCATTAAATATCGAGTCTATTCATAATAAGGTAGATCAATATACCAATTCATATATTTGTTGACATCAATTTTTGATGTTGCAAGTGTAGGATGTCCGCGTACGTGCTGTGAAACATTATTTGATACACCTATTGATTCTTATAGTGTAAAACATCCATTTAAGACATCTTGATGTGCATTGAAGGGGCAAGCGACTATGGTCGTCCTGCTAGACTTTGCTGTCACTTTTGGCGAAGACCAGTTGACATTTTGTTTGTCGGAAGCTCTAGATAGAACTAACAGATTTCATTTGTCACGCTGTGTGCGAAACTGGTTTATTGTCCAGATAACCCCAGATGATGAAATGAACTATGCGGACGAGTCCGTAACATTGTTTTTGCCTAAAGAGGACACATATTTTGCTAAGATTAATGCAAGAGAAAAACAACACGCAAATCAAAATTTTTAAATAATAATAATAATAATAATAATAATAATAATGACAGAATTATCAATTATTCAGAAACAGTTTCCCACAGTTATTTTCACGAGTCTGAAACAAACAGACAACTAGCTTCACTATAGCAACTTTCCCACAACTTCTTGAGATAACTAAGCCGTAGCTGAAAAACTGAAGAGTGTGTCAAATAGACCTGAAACTTGAAGTTTAGTAAAATTTGCTAAAATTTTTTGGTTAGTCTAGTGGTAGGATCTCCGACAAAAAATATTGTACAATTTTGCCCCTTACCCAAACAAATCAGCTCCACACATACCTGACCACATCTCGACCGCATATTTCTCCCATATCCCATCATCATCATCATCATCATCATCCGAGCTCGCTGAATCACCCCAACCTCCTCTCCTTTCCCTCCCAAAATTTCCCACAAAAACAAGATACGCGAGAGTGAACCAAGTGCCATTCATTAATATGCCCGAAAGCGAAGAGCAGCGTCCACATCCGACAAACAGCGCCACCGCGGCGATCGGCTTCAATCTGCCGGAATCCCTCATCGCCGTTCTTCCCTCCGACCCATTCGAGCAGCTAGACTTAGCTCGCAAGATCACCTCAATCGCACTTTCCGCTCGTCTCGCGATTCTCGAAGACGAGATAGATGGCCTTAGAAGTACCCTCACCGATCGGGATGACTTAATCGCCGACCTCCGCGCCCGCATGGAGTCCCTCGACTCCACACTCGGTGAACTCTCCGATCAGCTGACTCGCATCCAAGAGGAGAAGGTAGACCGCGCTCATCTAATCTCCCTCTTTTGATTTTTTCCTTTTTTCTTCTTTTGGTTTCCATCTTTGTCTGTGTTGAGGTTGTTTCAGGAGACCCTTTTGCGTGAGAATGCCAAGCTTTCTGATACCGTCGAGAAGCTGAATCGAGACGTGTCAAGAGTAAGAAGTTTGCTTTCATTGCTGTTTTTAGTGGCTCTCTTTTTAGTATTTTAATAATCTAGTTTGGTAAACTCTGAAAAAAATTTTACATCATAATTTTGGATACAATGATGGGGTGTCACGTGTCAAGTGAGCTTCACTGTTTTTAACAGTGACTAATATTAGTGTATTGCGGCAGGACCTACTTGACACGTGACGCTCTATTGTTGGACTCCAGACGTAAACTGCATCCGGTTGCGTCCAGAGTCTGGATGTAATATTTTTTTTTTCATAAACTCAGTGCTGTTATATAACGAAAATTATCAATCTAGGCAATTAAAAATTATATTTTATTGTATATTATATTTTAATTAGACTAATTGCTTCAATTAAACTTAAATTGTTAGTTTTATAGTTTAATTTATTAACTCGTTGTTTAACCCAACCGATTAGTGACTATTGAATAATTGAAAGGTTAGGACATAGGCATGCTTTAACTCAATTAGGTAGTGCTTAGGTGGATTTTAATAACAAAAGTTTAATTATTTTAGGGAATAATTATGTTTTAATTTTCCCAAATTAATAATTATTTAGTAATAAAATTGATCTGATTATCGATTAATTAAATTTGATTAGAATAGTTTAGTTTACAATGTTTATTGAAAACTTAATTAGCCTACGTAATTGGTAATCATATAATAATAAACAAATTTATTTAATGAGGTTTTTTGTTGAATTAATTAGTGCTTAATTAGCCTATAAATTATTAATTAGATTCTAAAAACTTATAACAATTATATTATAACTACAAGGAAAAACTAAGTCATTAAATGTCAGTAGCCTTACTGTGCGTTTGGAACAACTTAATGGGTGCGGTGGCGGTATGAAAAAGCCGGCGTGGTGTTTGGAAAATGCGTTCGGCGCCAGCTTAATAAGACCGCAGATTAAGCGCGGTGAAATTTTACGAAGAGAAGGATAAGCGGACCTTTATGCGCGTCCTAGCACTTAAATCGCGTTATCCTCTGAAATCCCCACTCTCGCCCTCGTTCCATCGCGAGCCTCCTCGTTCCATCGGGGTCGCCATCCGTCCCGAGCCTCCTCGTTCCATCGCGAGATTCCTTGTTTCCGCTGTCGCAGATGAGGAGTTGGCTCTCCGGTGGGACTTGCTCGACAAGCTACCGAGCGCTGTCGGAATCCGTCCTCTCGAAAGCGGAGATTCCGGCAAGGAAGGCCAGAGGCATTTCGATTCTCAGGAAGTGAATGTAAGGAAAATGGGGATCGCTGATCGTCGGAGATTAATGGATGGTATCTTTAGGAGCTCTGATGATGATAACGGTGTCTTCCTGAAGAAGCTTCGAGACAGAATAGATAAGTAGGGTTCTCTTTTTTTTTTTTCCTAAGCTTTTTCATGCTTTAATTAATAATTAATATATATTTATATATAGTGGAATGAGATGTAATTTGCTTATCTGCATTGAAATTCTTGGGAAATTTTTTGATTTTTTGATTGGAATGAATTTTATGCTCCTTGAATTTGGTATAATATAAATTTATTTAGGTATGATTTCACTTAAGGAAAACAACAGAGAATGAGAAACCTTTTTTTATTTGTATTTTGTTTCTGTTAGATTTAATTCAAATAATTTAAAAAAAACATTAAAATTTAAAAATATACATTTTTTAAATTTGAAATAAGATTTTATATCTTAATAAAATTTCATTAAAAAAATGAGCATAAATTGTTATTTTTATACAAACAACTGCATATAAGTTGTTTTCAAACCGCACAAACCAAACAGCTCAACAGCTTATTCATTGCAAGGGCAAAAAAATCATTTATTCATAAACATGTGCGAATCAGCTGTTTTCGAAACGCTCAAACCAAACAGACAGACAGCTTATTCGAATCGACTACATTATCGACAGATTATCGGAATAAGCTGAACTTATCCGAATAAGTTCGAATAAGTTGCAATTGTCTCAAACAGACCCTTAATTTCATAAATTCTTGAAATGGCTGAAGCATGATTTAAGGCTACATAAATCCTATGAATTTAACAACATTTAAAGCTAAAACCCCGTAGATAATTTAATAGTAATTTGTTTAAATCATCTATAATCATATGAATATAAGCCAATCATATAGCTAAGTAATTAGTTTAGATCAAGAAATAAAATTTATTTTGTGTGAAATTTACAACATAGAGATCTATTCATTCATCAAACGGTTGCACTTTGTTACCATAGCTAGAGCTGTCAAAACGGCTTGTTGCTCGCGAACAGCTCGTTTTCAGCTCGTGTTAGCTCGTTTGCTAAGTTAACGAGCTGAACACGAACAAAGATTTGTTTGTTCGTGTTAGGCTCGTTTTGGCTCGAAAAATTAATCATCAATTATATATATATATATTTATATTGATGAGTAGTATTTTTAAAAAAATTAATTGACTACAAGGTTACAAAGATTTATAGTCAATTAAAAGTTTTAATTAAAAAAATAGAATAAAAATTATTAAATTAGATTCAAATGATGTTTTAATATAAACAATAATTTTTAAATATTGCCTCGATCCTTAACATCTTATGGTTACATGATTAGGGTTGTCAAAACAACTCTTTGTTCGTGAACTGCTCTTGTTCGGCTCGCTAAGCAAACGAGCTGAACACGAACACACTTTTTGAGCTCAAAATATAAATGAGCCGAATATGAGATGAGCCTAGGCTCGCTCGTGTTCGGCTCCTTTACACCGTTAGGCGCAGCGTCAAATAAAAATAATTATAATAAGAGGCAAGTAGTATTTTGAAGGCCCTACTGGCAATGAAGGATGTCAAATGATTTTATCCTAAAAGTATGGATGCAAAGTTTTTCTATTTTACATAGCTATAAGAGGATTTATAGATGAATGTCGACCTCGATAAAGCTTCAACGGCTCAACAATATCAAACATGTGATTGCAAATGATATTAAATGTGATGTCATGTAAATTGAGGTTGGAGTGTCTTGATCATGCTCGAAGTCGCACGAAATATCACTCATTCAAGATATAGAATTCATTAGCTGCCAAATATGCCTAAGAAAAGATGAAAAGGTACTCGATGAAGAGATCGAGCAACTGATACAATCGTGCACTGATAAAATATAAATCATTTTGATCATCATGTAAGTTACGAAATGATGTTCATTCACAAGGCGTATTTTACGAGTGCATATAGATCATTAAAATTGCCTAATGAGAAACCAATTATGATTGAAATGATCAAATTCAATGAAAACGACAGATTGTTGGCAAGTTGTGCAACTGTTGGATCCGAATTGCTTAATATTCGTCAAAACTACTCAAAAGATCTTAAATCACAAAGCATATTATAAGAACTTGTCAATATGTCAAAAATAAATAAAAAGGACACCCATATTACATAGGCTTTACATGCAGTACGACAACATATAAATCGACCTTCGAGTAATGAGAATGCACAAACAAGAGTTAGCACACAAAAAGATATATATATATATATATATATATATATATATATATATATATATATTACACACACACATATGACATATCTGAAAAAAACTATTATCATTCACAAATCTCAGTTCGAGTTTTAAGAAATCCAAACTATGAATTCATGATCATTTAAGCTCTCATTTCATCAAGCTTATGATCAGACTGAGAGTCTCAACAAGACGGACCCAATGACTTTAAAATTGGTTCAACTCAGGCTCAACCAAGCCTATATCTTGTCGCTTAAACACAATGAGAGGTTTTGGTTGGTTGATTAAACGATCAACTAAATTTCAAATCTGATAAGCTTATAGTCCTATCAAGCGTCTTGATGAGACCAATCCAACGAGCCTAAGATCACTCAACTTCGACATTATTAAGGCACATAATGTTCATAAAACATCATCCAATCAAAGGAATCACTCTTGGGCGTCTGGTGGAGTGGCCCTGATTGATGCAGTATACACGGAGATTGCCACTTTTAAAATCTATAAATAGATCCCCACTCCCTTAATGAAAGGGGATATAGACCTGGACTTGGAGAAGTCCGAAGGGAGATCTGAGCTCGACCATTACCGCACTGTCTCTCAGTCCTATGAATTTAGCTTGAAGATCATTAATCGCTCGAAAATCAATTTAAATTTTTGCTGAGATAGAGATCGGAACGAAATAACTAAGCTTGGCTATGAGCCAAAACTTTGGATTGAAGCCGATTTTGAGCCATACATGGATCAGCTCAAAGTACTTTTTTATTTATAAAAATTATATATATTGTTAGGTATGACTCATATACCTAATATGAAATTAAAGTTGGAGGGGAGCGAGCCAATCTGGGGAGTTTATTATGTGAGTTGGGGATGCGGGGGCAAGACCCGCGGTTTATTACATGGGTAATTTGGTAATTACATATTGTACTCTATGATTATAAATAGGTCATGTTGTAACCCTAGGACCTATGTTGAATCCTGTATTATGTACTCTTTTCTGATTAGTGAAAAGAAAGTTGTCGTTCTGCTCCCGAGGACGTAGGCATCTTTGCCGAACCTCGATAAATCTCTGTGTTCTTCTGGATTGTGTCGATTCTTGCGTTACTTTGCCATAAACTTCTCAACAAGTGGTATCAGAGCCTGGTTCGAGGGCATAGAGGAGATCGGCGCAGGAGAAGACTGATCGACGATGCGAGAACTTCGCGGCGGGTTGGAGCGAGCGAGCAATCCGATGAAGGTTTTGCGAGCGGCCAAGATTCCGGCGTTTGGCAAGGGTTTTGGTTCGGATTTGCGGCACTTCAGCGAAGCACGACAGGTCTCTATCGCACGATTCTCTCTCCCGCGGATCGAGCAGGAGAGAGGAGGCAACGAGAGACGGCGTTGCAGGCTTCGGCTCTGGCGGGAACAGGCTGCGAACAGCTCGCGGCAGGCTCCAGCAAATATTCCCTCCGTGAGAGGAGGGAAAAGAGCAGGAAAAAGGAATTATTTTTCCTGCGCGCGGAGGACGTGGAGAAGGAAAAGGAAAGTCATTTTTCTGGAAGTTTAATTAAGTTAAATTTAATTAAGGGAAGGTTTTTCTGGAAATTAAGGAAAAGCCTAATCAAGGAATGAAAGCTTAATCAAGGCAATTCCATTCCTTTGCTGGAGGAATAAAATCCGAATGAAATTTCATTCCTTTGTTGGAGGAATAAAATCGAAATTTTTGTTATTTCAGGAAGGCGCGCAAGGAAGGCTTATTTGGCTGCTTAATTAAGTTAATTGACTGAAACTTAATTAAAAAAAAATTTAATTAAGAGAATTTTGCTGAAATAGAAATTTCTTGGAAAGATTTTGTGTAAGAAATTTCAGGCTTCAGCAATTTGGCAATTTAGCAGAGGAATTTACAGGAAAATTTTGTTGCAGGATTAATCTCATATGACGATTTCTGGTGCGAAATTTGAGGTGGTGAAGTTCGATGGAACTGATAACTTTGGATTGTGGCAAACAATGGTGAATGATTTGTTGGCACAACAAGGAATCCTGAAGACATTGCGGGCAACGAAACCAGATGCCATGGAGGATGAAGATTGGGAAGAATTGCAACAACGAGCGGCAGCAACCATACTACTATGTCTGGCAGATGAAGTTATGTACCACATGATGAATCTGAAATCTTTAGGGGAGGTTTGGAAGAAATTAGAGACTCAATTTATGGCAAAATCTTTGTCGAATAAATTTTATCTGAAGCAAAAGCTGTATGGGCTGAAGATGCAAGAAGATTCTGATCTAGCGCAGCACGTTAATGATTTCAATCAAATAATCACGGATTTATCAAAGCTTGATATGAATATTGAGGATGAAGACCGAGCGATGATTTTGTTGTGTTTGTTTCCTTCTTCCTACGAACATCTGGTGACTACTCTGACATATGGGAAAGAAACTATTAAAATTGATGAAATTACTGCAGCGTTGTTGGCTCACAACCAGCGGGAGCAGAATGCAGGAGAAATCTCTCATGACGACAGTTTATATGTTAAGGGTAATCAGGATCGTGGAAGGAAGAGAGAGAATGATGATTCTGGAAGGCGAAATTCCATATCCAAGTCTAAAGGCAAACAGACGATTCGTTGCTACAAGTGCAAGGAGCCAAGTCATATGAGGAGGGATTGTCCAAAGCTGAAGAAACAGACTGAGGAGAAATGTGATCTATCATTGAAGTCTGTGAATGTGGTGCAGGGTGAAAATTCAGATGTCAATGATGGTGATATGCTTTCAGTATCATCAACACAGTTCACAGATGCATGGATTCTTGATTCAGGGTGCTCTTATCACATAACACTTAACAGGGAGTGGTTTACTTCATACGAGTCAACTAATTCTAGCTCAGTCTATTTGGGTGATGATAGATGCTGCAATATTGCTGATATTGGGGAAGTCAGAATTAAGATGTATGATGGCACAGTTAGAACATTATGTGATATCAGACACATTCCATATTTGAAGAAGAATCTGATTTTCTTGGGCACTCTACATCAAAATAGTTTTATTCCTAAGGCAGATGAGGATAGGGAAACCATCATGATTGTGAAGGGTGCACTGACTGTGATGAAAGGAAAGTTAACTGCAGGTAATATCTACAACTGTTGGAGTACGATTGTAAGTGGAGTTCATTCTATCGAGTCGGATGATGATAAGTACAAGGCATGACATATGCGTGCCGGTCATCTCGATGAATGTGGGATGGCGGAATTGCATAAAAGGAATTTGTTGCATGGTGTGAAAAGCCGTAAGTTGGATTTCTATAAGTTCTCGCGTTCTTGGAAAACGGACCGAGTCGGCTTTATGATCGGAGAGCATAAAACTAAAGGGATTCTTGATTATGTACATTCTGATGTATGGGGCCCTACCAGGGAAGAGTCAGTGGGAGGATCTCGGTATTATGTTACATTTATTGATGATTTTTCTATGAAAGTTTGGGTGTATTTATTGAAGTAGAAATATGAAGTTTTCTCTAAATTAAAGCTGTAGAAAGCTGAGGTGAAGAGCCAAACTAGTAGAAAGATCAAGTATATGAGATCTGATAATGACACAGAGTACACAGATTCACAGTTTCAGAAGTTTTGCGAGGAGCACGAGATTCAGAGGCATTTTTCAGTGCGGAAGACACCGCAGCAGAATGGTGTTGCAGAAAGGATGAACAGGTCCTTAGCTGAAAGGGAGAGATGCTTGAGACTAAATGCAAGGCTTCCTAAAAGCTTCTGGGCAGAGGCTGTGAATATGACATGCTATCTCATCAATAGATCATCTCGGGCTTCATTAGGTGGCAAGGTCGCAGAAGAGGTATGGACATGTAATCCAATTAAGTTTGATCACTTACAAATTTTTGGTTGTTCTGCTTATGTGCATGTACCTGATGATGAAAGATCGAAACTTGATCCAAAATCCAAGAAGTGCATTTTTCTGGGCTATAAGAAAGTTATGAAAGGATTCAAGTTTTGGGATCCTATTGCAAAGAAGGCGGTGATCATTAGAGATGCAGTCTTTGATGAGCAGTCCATGTTGCAAAACAAGACAAGATGTCAGGGAACAGTTTCAATTCGGAGACAGTGCAGATGGATCTAGAACAACATCCAGTAGCAGCTGACAGAGTTGAAGGTTCAGATCCGACCCCTGGTGATTTCATTCCAGATGATCTGCAGAATTACAATCTAGCCCGAGATGGACAAAGACACACCAATATAAAGCCTCCTAGTAGATTGGGTTGTGAGACATGGTCTCTTTTGCACTTTACATTAGTAGTGATGATCCAGCTAGTTTTCCAGGGGCAATCACCAGCCAGCAGAAAGAGAAGCGGATGGGTGCAATGGTTGAGGAGATGGAGTCTTTGCAGAAGAATCACACATGGGAGCTAGTTTAGCTTCTTGAGGGAAAGAAGGCTATTAGGTGCAAATGGGTGCCAGACTATGCATGTGATTTAGATGGCAGAAGGTCTACAATAGGGCTAGGGAAGGAACTGTGCGTTGAGCAAGGTGGAGTTCAGTTGCATTGTGATAGTCAGAGTGCTATTTATCTGGCTAAGAACCAGGTGTACCATGCGAGAACCAAGCACATCGATGTCGGGTATCACAAGATCGGAGAATTGATTGCTACCTGGTGAGATATTGCTGCGTAAGGTTCATACTGATGAGAATGCAGCTGATATGTTGACCAAGCCAGTTACTATCAACAAGTTCTTGCATTGCTTAGACTTGTTGAGCATCCACAGTTGCTAGAGAAAGCATGGTGACCCAACCCTCATTGGTGCATGAGAAACTCCCAGGTATTTATCTCCTAAGGAGCTGGATATTAGCCAAGGTGGAGATTTGTTAGGTATGGCTCATATACTTAATATGGAATTAATGTTGGAGCGGAGCGAGCGAATTTGAGGAGTTTATTATGTGGGTTGGGGGTGCGGGGGCAAGACCCTGCGGTTTAGTACATGGGTAATTTGATAATTACATATTGTACTCTATGATTATAAATAAGTCCCGTCAGTAACTCCTATGACCTATGTTGAATCCTCGTATTACGTACTCTTTCTCGATTAGTGAAAAGAAGTCGGCTGCTTCGCTCCCGAGGACGTAGGCATCTTTGCCGAACCTCGATAAATCTCTCGTGTTCTTCGGATTGTGTCGATTCTCGCGTTAATTTGCTCCTAAATTTCTCAACAAATATATATATATATATATATATATATATATATATATATACAGATAAATTTGAATATAGTGAGCCAACGAATCTAATAATTCAATTTAATCCAACTTGTTTCGATTTCGAGCCAGATCGTGCCTATCTCTAGTTGAAATGGATCCAAATAACTCGATTTGAGCAAGCTCTATTTAATTTCTAGCTGATTTGAGTTCGGTTTGATTTCGAGCCGAGCTGGCTTGAAGTTGAACGTAACACGAGCAATTTCGACTCGCACTTAATGCATTCGAGCCTATTGTGAGCTGCCCCAACTTGACTCTAAATCAGATCGTTAACAACTCTAATTATCTCTGTCGAGCTCCACCACTGTCGGACCGCCACCATTGCACTCTGCCACATCCGGATCGTTATCTTCGAGTTCTACCACTACCTGACCGACGCCGTCGAGCTCCACCACCATCAGATTGCTGTCATCGATCTCCACCACCTCCAGACTATAACCGGGCCACCCGATCTCCTCTGTCGCTGCTCAAGGAACTACCATCGAAATCATTTGTTGGTGCCACCACTGCCATCTAGCTGTCGCCATTGTTGTTGTTGCCGGATCAACACTGTCCGGACTTCACTACTTCGCTGATGTATTACGCTACTCCCTTGACGGAAGTTACTTCGCTTGTGTAACATTGCTCATAGCCTTGATGTTCATTCTATCAGCTCTTCATTTATCTATCTACAGCCGGTCCCAAGCCCGGATGTGAAAAGTGGAGGGTTGCGTTAGGTAGTCGACAGCCAGTGTAAAACTTGTCGAAAAAAATCATGACATGAATCCTTTTGATCATTGTGTAAGTGCTAGGGCGTCCCTGAAGCGACGCACTAGTATGGCTCGAATACGATGGAAGAGTGTACGAGGGACGCTACACGGCGCCGGGTGTAGTGTCGAAGTAAGCAAGAGTTCCCACATTACGGACGGATGCGGGTAAAGAAGTTAGTCCATGATACTTAGTATTAGGATAGGATCCCTGGAATATAGGTACTCTCGATCAGTAAACTAATGGAATTGGTTGATATTATGATCCATAGAAAGATAAATATCCTATGTATTCAAGAAACTAAATGGGTTGGAGAAAAATGTAAGGAGATTGATAACTTAGGTTTTAAACTATGGTATTCACAGTAAGAGTCGTACTTAGAAATGGTGTAGGTGTAATTATAAATAAGAGTTTGAAAGATAATGTTGTCAAAATTAATAGAGTTGGAGATAGAATTATAACACTTAAGATTATTATCGATACTTAAGATTTTTAATATTATAAGTCTTTATGCTTTCTCAAGTTGGTTTAGATATAAGCTCTAAAGATAAATTCGGAATGATCTGAAGACTTAATACACTCGATACCCTTGAAGAAAAAATTTTTATTGGAGGAGATTTAAATGGACATGTCGGTAGAGTGGTAGAAGATTTTAGAAATATTCATGGTGGTTACGGTTATGGAGCGATTAATGAAGAAGGTAGAGCCATTTTAGATTTTGCTTTAGCGTATGATATGATTATTACTAATACTTTATTCAAGAAAGAGATGAAAGATCTTATTACTTATAAGAATGGATCTAATAAAACACAAATCGATTATTTTCTTATGAGAAGAAGAGATCGTCGAGATTGTAAGGATTGTAAGGTTATTCCAAGTGAGCGATTAAGTACCAACATCGATTATTAGTTCAGATTTTAAGATGAAGAGTTGTAAAATAAAGAATACTAGGATTCAACATCGTAGAATAAGATGGGGAGTACCTAAAAGACACAAATAAAATTATTTTTATGAAGTAAAATTCAAGATTTAAATATTTGGGATGTTCATGAAGACGCTGAATGTTATGTGTGAAAAATTAACTAATACTTATTAAACAAGTGACTTAAAGATGATCTTGGAGAATCAAAAGAAAAAGTTTCTATAAATAAAAATAGTTGGTGGTGGAATAATAATGTGCATTGAAAAGATAAAATATAAGAAGTTGTCTTATAAAAATAAGTTTAAATGTAAAAGTCGTAGAGAACTGGAAAAATATAAAACGACCTGCAAGGAGTGTAAAAGAATAATCGCGACGCTAAAAATTTTGCTTTTAGAGATCTTTATAACATGTTAGATACTAAGGAAGGTGAAAAATATATGTATAAACTACCAAATAAAGAGAAAAGAATCAGTAAAGATTTAACTCAAGTAAAATGTATTAAAAATGAAAATCGAAAAGTGTTTTTCTTAGAAAAAGATATTCAACATAAAGTGAGTGAGTTATTTTGATAAACTTTTTAATGATGATGCTGAAAGTACGATTGACCTTAGTTATCTTAATATCGTTAATAATAATAAAACTTTTCATTTTTACCGTCGCATTAGTAAAAAAGAAGTTGATGAGGCTTTAAAGAAAACCAATGGGGGAAAGTCTGTAGGACTCGATGATATCCGATCGAAGTGTGGAAATGTTTAGGTGATTTGGGGGTTTCTGCTTACTAAACTTTTTAATATTATTTTAAAAACTAAAAGGATGCCTGAGGAGTGGAGAAAGAGCATTTTGGTCCCCATTTTTAAGAATAAAGGAGATGCACACGAGTGTGCAAATTATAGAGGAATTAAATTGATGTGTCATACTTTAAAATTATGGGAGAGGGTAATTGAACATAGTTTAAGACGTATTACGAAGATTTCTCATAATCAATTTGGATTTATGCCGGGCAGGTCTACTATGGAAGCTATATATTTACTAAGGGTTGATGGAGAAGTTCTGAGATAATAAGGAGGATCTACATTTGATTTTTATTGATTTAGAAAAAGCTTACGATAAGGTTCCAAGAGATATCCTTTGGAGATTCCTTGAGAAGAAAGGTGTTGATATGACTTATATTCAAGACATTAAAGATATGTATGCTTGAGAGTTGTTACATGTGTTCGAGCCGAAGGAGGATTGACCAAGTATTTTACTATTTCGTTGGTTTACATCAAGGATCGGCTTTAAGCCCATATCTTTTTGCTTTATTTATGGATGGTCTTACTGGGCATTTACAAGAGGATGTACCTTGGTGTATGCTTTTTGCTGATGATATCCTCCTTGTGGATAAGACAAGAGAAAAAGTCCAGGAAAAACTTGAATTATTGAGGTCTACATTGGAGTCTAAAGGTCTTCGTTTGAGTAGAACTAAAACTGAATACATGGAATGTAATTTTAGTAATAGTAGGTCTAGTGACAGCAGTGTAACTTTGGGTGATCAAATTATTAAAAGGTGTGAACGATTTAGATATCTCGGGTCCATTGTTCAAAGCGATGGTGATATAGATGGGGATGTTAATAGTAGAATTCAGGTTGGTTGGTTGAAGTGGAGGAATGCGTCCGGCCTATTGTGTGATAGAAAAGTACCGCTTAGATGAAAAGAAAATTTTATAAGATGGTGGTGAGACCTTCAATGCTCTATGGTGCTGAATGTTGGCCTTTAAAAGAGAAGCATAATGTTAAGTTAAGTGTTGCCGAGATGAGAATGATTAGGTGGATGAGTGGCTTTACACTTAGAGACAAAATGCGAAATGAATATATCCGTAAAAGGGTTGGAGTTGCACCGATGACGGATAAAATTAGAGAGAGTGGCCTTAGATGGTTTGGTCACATTAGACGTCGACCACCTGATGATCCGATTAGGAGAGTTGATGTTTTAAATACAACTTATGTTAAAAAAGGCAGAGGCAGACCTAGGAAAACTTGGGCTTATTGCATAAAAAATGATCTTAATTTATTAGAATTAAACGAAAATTTGACACTAAATAGGACGCAATGGAGAAAAATGATTCATGTAGCCGACCCACTTAGTGGGATTAAGGCTTTGTTGTTGTTGTTGTTGTTGTTGTATATATATATAGATATATATATATATATATATATATATATATATATATATATATATATATATATATATATATAGATAATAAATGTTAATATATGTCCGAATGAACAATTCTCATGCAAGCAAGAGGATATAATCACTTATTAATTATCCTGTCTTGCAGAATTCTCGCCGCGAATCTTTGCATTGTTCGCACACAGACAAATGCCCCATGGCATATCCGGCCTCTCGTTCCTCAAACCCAGCTCCTGCCCCTCTCCTCAAAACCTCATCCTGTCACCCACCCTGCTTCGCCTGTCCTTGCTCCGTCTACGGATGCTCGAGGAACCACTTCAGCCGTCCAGCCACTGCTGCATCTCTTACTACTCGCGACTGCGAGCGCGAGAAGCCCCTGCCATGACCCCACTGCCTCTCCTCCGCTGCTCCAACTGAGTCCGACTTGCAATCTCCGTTTTCCCTCTATCTCCTATTCTGCTTTCTTCTTCTTTAGCTCCAAACCAGACCTGCACAACAGCAAATCAGTTCCTCCGTCCACCATCTAGCCAACCTGACCACCACCTGCTCATTTATCTTCCTTTCTCTGTCTCCTCCACTTACCCACAGGCAGCCTACTTCGTCGATCTTGCACAACAGCCTAGCCGGTTGCTGTTAGGCTTCAGCCCTCGATAGCCTCAAGCAACGCTTTTCAGTGCCACAGCTCCTTTATTTCTCTTTCCCTTTCTGCTCTGTGGTATGCCGGGCTCTCCCATTGTTTTTATCCAGCAACAAGCACCTTCATCCACCCCCAAATCATGGCAGCACCTTTTCCCACAAACCCCTTTAAAATCTAAAGCTCCACGCAAATCTACATCCCTTGGACATCTCTCTCTCCTCCCAACTCCGGCGACCACTCCTCAATAGACATCTCTCACTGATTCCTCTCTCACCCTATTGTCTCTCTCATTCTCTCTATGATTGGAGAAAATATTGCATCTGGACTGTGTAGATATGACTGTTGTGATGGTATTGCTAGTATTGTGATGGTATTTTACCATAATACTATCACAGTACCACCAATACTAACATAAATATTACCATCCACTTACTACAATATTAGCACATTATCATCAATATCATCATAAATATTACCATCCACACCTAATCTGGATGCAACTCATTCAGATGTTATAATTTCTCTTATAGTTGAGAGTAACCAGTTAGCCAATATACAACAACAACAAAGCCTTTATCCCACTTAGCCAATATGTCGACAAAATATTAGGTACGAAATTTACATGTTTAGTACAACTGCAGTGTCTCATGACACTCATTATGCACTTTTTTTTGTTAAAGTTGGTTGGTCAAAAATTTTGATCCATTCCTCATGCATGAAATGTTTGTCAAAAGACTGTCATAATTCTGTCGAAATTCAGATTGACGAGTCCCCGATATATTGATTAATAAAAGTAACATAAAATAACATGTCAAATAAAAAAATTAACTTGTGCCCATTTTCTTAGCACGACAAGCATACTTCTTTGATACATATTTCTCATAAGTGTCTTTCTTAATGTGGTGTGTTTCAAACTAATATTTCAATGCAGTTTCTCATAAATCATGCATGTCTTTTTTGGAGTTGTGGACATGCTCAAATTCTCGATACAGCCCTAATGCATAGAAAAAATGTCAAAGAGTGTCGAAATTCTA
This sequence comes from Papilionanthe hookeriana x Papilionanthe teres, assembly GCA_022702705.1. Lineage (NCBI taxonomy): Eukaryota > Viridiplantae > Streptophyta > Magnoliopsida > Asparagales > Orchidaceae > Papilionanthe > Papilionanthe hookeriana x Papilionanthe teres. Next base: position 53,891,311 of record CM040437.1, read on the forward strand.
TATGAAAAAAAAAGCAACTAAGGTGCACACTTTTGTTTACAAATGTGGTGGCTTGAAAATTATCAAGTCAACATTATAGAATTAAGGTTCAGTTGAATGTTAGAAGTGTTAAATAAGCTATATTAAATTTATTAAAAAGAGTCAAATTAAGCACAGGCAGGACTTATAGGGAATTTGATGGTTTGCATATGATCACTGATGTAATTTTTCAATGAACAATTGGACTGTTACTCTTTACATTAGATGAATTGTAGAGGTTCTGATTTAAGCATGTAATTAGACAACTTGTGATCTACAATGGTTTAGTAGTTTTCTTACAAGCAAAAATATGATCTGATAGCTCACCTATGAGTAATAATAAAACTTGATAGCTCATCTACAAGTGTGAGCAGCATCTCATTATTGAACACTCAAAATTTATTGGCTTGCTGACTAGTTATAAATAAATTTATTATGTTAAGAGTAAAACAAGAAGTTATAATGTTTTAATTGCCACTACGATTTAGGGCTGTCAAAAAGCTTATTGTTCACGAAGATCTCATGTTTGACTCGTTATTAGTTGGTGTTCAATTTGTTCGTCACAAGCCAAACACAAATAAATATTTTGAGCTCGATTTATAAACGAGCCGAACATGAACAAATATTTGTTTGTTTGTGTTCAGCTTGTTTTGGTTCGAAATAATTAAAAAATTTAAAAATAATATTTATTTATATCATTTTAATATAACTTTTATAAATTTTTACCCCCGGTGTGTAGGGTGTAGTACTCGAATATGCATCGTGGAGCATTGTAGGCACACATGTAAGACTTTTTGAAATGTCTGTTCTTCATAGGCTATAGCTTTTTAGTAATTATCAAAATTTTATAAATAAAATATTGTTTGAACAAAATTATGATCAAAGGAGTTAGATTTATTGTATATATATGAATGCACAATGTGCAGGGAGTGTAAATATTTATCGAACTCCTTCTAACTAGCTAAACAGCAAATGGTGTATGTGAATTATACCACTGGACTTAATTTAGTTTGTCTGCCTTCTCAAGATTCCAACAAATTACTATACTTTTTATACATTTGACTGGAAATCATCCCTCTGTAAAATTTGAAGCTACCAATGGGAGCACATTTCTTCTCTTTGAGGATGCCTACCTCTTGTAGGTTGGATGCATCCTCAAAATTTGAGAAGCTTTTATAATGCTAAACTTTGGCATATTGGAAATGGCATTGTCTCTTGATGACATGGTTTAAATTAGGAGTCTCATATAACAAATTAATTTTAAAGAATCTCTGGACTTGACTGGATAATGAATACATTGCTTTTTTAATGGTGAAGCTCTTAAAGTAAACTTTGTACTAGAAATTATGTTGATGAAGATTGTAACATAACTGGAATTCACCTTAAATAAATCTAGTTTATTTGAACTGAAACCTTTAAATAACATATTTATTTTCTGGCCGGCTCTCAAAACTTTTGTTGCTCTTCAATGTTCCAACCAAATTACCTTCGCTATAGTATAACTATTGTTTGATACTGATCTTCTTGCTGTTTATCATCTTTTTTTAATCTGCAAAACAACATCAGACAGGTCTCGTTTGCATAGCTTCATTGCGCAAATCTTCCTTTTTTTTTTTTTCCTATTTGATAGTTATTCCTGTGTTTTCCCTAGTTGGAAGTGTTCAAGAGAACCCTGATGCAGTCACTTAAAGAAGAAGATGAAAATTCTGTGAGTTTATTTTATTTGATAATCATTCTGCCATCTTTCTTCCTTCCAACTTCCATTCTAGTTTTGATCTTAATAATGTTACTTTAACTTTTCATATCTAACTCCAACTTCAAGGATTTATCCTTTTGGTTAAGCTCTGGTTCTCTAATTAACCCATTTTTCTGTAGCAAGTTGGAGTTTCTAGGATGGCACAGATCCAGATTTCAAAAGCATCAAGTTTACCATCTGGATCTCTCTTGGGAGGTATGAATTATAATGCTAATTTTTAACTTCATCAGTCTTTCAACCTATTTTACTTGTTTTATCAGAAGAGGATTCTTCTAATCCACCATCAAAGTCAGTCTCTGCATCAGAAACTGGCCATACAATTTCTAATCATTCTGATTATTGTGATGTGGATGGTAAGCCACTCTCACTTTCCCTTTAAAGAAGGAAAAAGGCTACAATTGAGTTTCTCATAAGCGCTTCTTGTATTGGTCTCGATACTTGCAGCTTCTAAACATGGCTGTGGCTTTGAATTAGCCTCGAATGGTGATACACCAAGGCTTACTCCTCCAGGCTCTCCTCCCCGAATTGCAACGGGATTAGCACCAAAAAGTCTTTCACTACCAATATCTCCAAGAAGAGACTCTATTTCTGTTGCAGCTGCAAGAAACATGATGAATGATAGGCCAGGGACTCAGCTTCCCTCTATGGCATCTTCTTTTCAAACCGGTGAGGATTCAGATTGCTGCTTTTATTATATTTCCTACCCTCATGATTCATAGTCTTAAATTGTTCTGAAAACTAAAATGTATCTGAAAGCAAAAGTTTAAAAGCTTTAGTAAAGCAAAGAAAACAAAGATTTACAATCGAAATTTGGTTATTCTCTTTGGATGTATGTGGTTTTATAAGCCCCAGAGTAAGATATTGGATCTAACATTCTGTTGTAATACAAACAATTTTGATCCAGCTCCTGCCTTAGTGTAACTGTTCATTTTTTAACCTTCAAATACTTCTTCCTTTTTGTTCATTTTTTGATAGACTAAAGTGCCAAAATAGTCCTCAGCTATTTATATGCGGTTATTTCAATCCTAGAGTTTATAGAAATGTCAAAATAAATTTTCAACTATTTTAAAATCGAGTTCTAATAGTTATTCATGGGGCTATTTCAGCCCTAATTTAAAGAGTCTCGAGACTATTTTGACACCTCTACAAACTCTAAGGCTAAAATGACTCAATGTAAATAATCGGGAACTATTTTGTTACTTTAATCTTTTTTGATATTATGTTTTAATTTGCTGCCAATTATTTTTCATTTAATTTTCCATCTGCGTGATTTGTTTCAGGTCAAACCAAAGTTGATGGAAAAGAGTTTTTTCGCCAAGTCCGGTAGGCAGACTATATTTTTTTGAAATTGTCCAGCAGGAATTGCCGCGTGATTAGGGAATTTTATTGGTTTTTGGGGGCTTTTAAAAACACACCACTATACCAATTCTTATGTATTTTTACATATCTAACACCAAAAACATATTTTTTACATTTATACCATCCAAATCTTTCAAATCACTTAAAAAATACCGCCATTAGTTAAATACATATTTTCAAACAAAGATAAGGTGGCATGAATACCCTCAACTCAACAACAAAGCCTTAGTTTGGTATCATTTTTCTCCACTGCGTCATATTTTGTGTCATATTTTCATCTAATTCTGACAAATTAAGATAATTTTTTATACAATAAGCCCAAGTCTTCCTAGGTCTACCTCTGCCTTTCTTAACATAAGTTGAATCTAAAACATCTACTCTCCTTATTGGATCATCAGATGGTGGTGGACGGTTAATGTGACAATACCATCTAAAGTTATTAGAATACACTGTGATGAAAGAAACTATGCGATTAAATATTCGTATAATACATAAATAACCAATTAAATTTTAATAAATCTAATAAGAATTGCCCACTCAAGTCAAATTTCCTCACATGAGTATAATGAACCTATCTGGTTTCTGTTAGAAATTTTCTTTAGATTTTCCAAATAGATTTTGATTGAATTAAAATCTCTTAGGAAATTGCCACGAGAATCTTTCGTTCACGTTCAATTTAAATTAATGAGAAAACCGAATCGATACGATAGCGGAAGCGTACTCGAATCCATTTGATCGATTGCTAGCAATGATCTTCCAATCTGCAGATTTTCCGGAGTTTTACTTAGTTTCTCTCGTTGATTGGGAACGAAGAGAATTTTAGTCATGCGGATCGGAGGCCATTACTCCTACTATTTATTAGTAACGTAGTGGATTCTGAAAGGTTAACATGATTCGATTCCGCACCTCATTAAATTAGAATTTGCACTTATAGTATCCACTACTTATAATTTAATGAAAAATGTCGCTAAAGTCGTAAACTTTACTTAATTAATTGAGATCACAATAATTTTGACTCATTAAATAATGATCCAACACGTTTATTAATTACATTGTAGTCCCGTAAATTATCTAACAATCTCACACCTGAATTATATATGTAAAAAATAAATGTGTCAACCTTAGAATTTCAAAATTTGTTATCATTATTATAAAGGCACATTACTAATCACGATCAATTAATCATATCAATATAGGATCAAAGCAGATTTTCGTTGTATTTGTCACAATTAAACCCATCAATGGTCGCATATATTAATATAATCGAATGACGTAGATCAATCGTAAATGTGTGGAATGAAAATTACATACGAGGTGGTCGATTCATGTCGATTTTCAACCTAGCTCTACTTTACTTAAGTGAGATCAAACTTTAACTATACAAAGTGTACTTAGTCGAATAAAATACCATATTTCTGATCAGAAAATATCCAAATATGTTTTGTACACAAAATAAAACATAGAACTAAAAATATAAGTTAACAAACTCCCACTGAATCTAAATTTCCTCAAGCTCTATAACACCCATATAAGCAGATATGCCTCATGAAAGACACTAGGTATCGAACCCTCTGTAAGAGGTCCATGATCATGGAGTTTGTTCCAATATGTTCTATCTGAAATCCGGCCACTCTGTATTCTTTCCTTCACAACAAGAAATTTGATGTCAATATGCTTTGACTTGGATGAACTCCCATTGTTATTGGAATACAATACTACTTGATTTATTGTCACAAAATAATTTTAGTGGTGCTTTCAATCCTTGCCATAATGCGCGATCTAGTGACAAAATTTCTCGACCATATGTCATGGTTGGATGCTTCATAACATGCTTATATACTCTGCTGCCATAGTGGATGAAGTTTATTAGTGTTTGTTTTGCACTCCTCAGGGATATAGCTCCACCACTTAACAAAAATGTAGCATGATGTGGATCTTCTAGCTGTCTTGGCATCCAAGAAAATCGGAGTCGGAATACCCGATGATCTCCAAATGATCGATCTCTTATATGCAAGCATGTAATCTTTTGTTCTCCTTAAGTACTCTCATAACCTTTTAGTACGCTTTCCAATGATCCAATTCCCGGGTTACTTAAGTATCTGCCTAAAACTCCAACGATATACTGCGATATCTGGCCGCGTACAAACTTGAGCATCATAAGACTCCTATTCGTCGAAGCATGGGAATCTTTTGCATTTCTGAATCTCGAGGTTTCCTTTTGAGCACTTGATTGAGGTCGAACTTGTCTCCTTTAGCGACGAGGTGTCGATTGGTCTACTGATTCCGCATGCCATATCTTTTAAGCACTTTATCAATATAGCCTCTTTGTGATAATCCAAGAATACACTGAGAACGATCTCGGTGAATTTGGATTCCTAAAACAAATGAGGCATCACCAAGATCTTTCATCTCAAATTTATTTGATAGAAATCTTTTGGTTTCCTGCAACATGCCTATATCATTTGTGATGACGTAGTATGTCGTCCACATCTAAATCAGAAAAATATGTTTTATCCCATTGAATTTATGATACACACAATCATCAATCGCATTCATTTCAAAACCAAATGAAAGAATCACTTGATGAAATTTGTGATACCATTGATGCGGAAAGCTTGTTTGAGCTCATAAATGAATTTCGTCGGTTCTGCAAACCATATTCTTTGGGTCTCCTATTACTAAAGTTTTACTGGTTCTGTACTATATGATCGTTTCATCGATGTGTCCATTGAGAAATGCGGTCTTGACATCCATTTGATGTAACTCCATATCATAATGAAGCGACAAGTACATGATTACTTTCAAAGAAGTCTTTTGTTGAAAGCTGGAGAAAAGGTCTCTTTATAGTCAATCCCTTCCTTTTGAGTAAAGTCTTTAAATTACTAAGACGAGCTTTATGTCTTTCCACATTACGCTTTTGAATCCCTTTTAGTTTTAAAAATCCATTTACTAACCGATGGGTTCTTTCCTTCTGCGATGGAACAAGCTTCAAGCTTTATTGTCTTGCATAGACTTATACTCCTCATTCATTGCTTTGATCCATTTTTCGAATTGGAACTTTGCATAGCTTGATGAAAGTTGATAGGATCATCTTCAATCATACTAATATTTTCCTCATGTTCACCGAAGAAATACGATATAATCATCCGAAATAGCATTTCTTCTTTCACTAGTGGATCGTCGCAAAGCACTTGCTCTTGAACTTGTTCTTGAGGTTGTTGAATTTGTTCCTCGAGGGTTCTTGATTTGCAACTTGATCGATGTCGGGAGTAAGATCCCGATCATTATCAAAAACGATTACATGAATAGGAACCAATTCCTCTTCAACAAGAGTAGTATGGTCGATTCCTCCTCAAAGACAAAGTCTCTAACTCGATTTCTCCCCCAAATTCAATATCCTCAAAAACACTTCACGCTTCCAGTTTCAAAATTATCTTTAATTTGGGATCATAAAACTTGAAACCCCTAGATCGCTCCGAATAACCAACAAAGTAATGCCATCTTGTTTTAAGGTCTAACTTTTCTCAAGTGGCTTGTAAGGCCTTGCCTCCGGTAAGCGACCCAAGCATGAAAATGCTTTAAAGCCGGTTTCGCCTGTCCAAAGCTCATAAGGTGTAATTGACATTTCGCTTTAGTTGGTGACTCTGATTTAGAATGTAAGTCGCTTGTCTTGAGTCTTCTCACAGAGTGAATTTGGTAAGGTAGAATGATCGATCATACTTCTACCATGTCTTTAAGAGTGCGATTTCGTCTTTCACGTACACCATTCATGCTAGGTGAACTCGGCATAGTGTATTGTGGGACAATTCCACACTCTCTAGGAATTTAGCGAATGGTCCGGACGTTGTTCACTCGAACCGTCATATCTACCGTAGTATTCACCACCACGATCAGATTTGACTTTCTTTATTCTTTTGCTTAGTTGGTTTTCAACCTCAACTTATAAGATTTGAAAACGTCCAATACTTGAGACTTACCATTAATAAGAAATAGGTATGCATATCTTGAATAATCATCTATGAATGATACAAAATATTGTTGACCATTCCAAAAAGTTTGTAGAAAATGGTCACAAACATCCGTATGTATCAATTCTAAGACTTTTGTAGCTCTATATGCACACTAATTTCTTCCTTTTAGTCCGTTTTCACTTAATGCATTCAATACGGACATCAAAGTTCGTAAAATCAATTGAATTTAGAATTCATCCGACACTAAGTCTTTCAACTCTATTTACTGAGATGTGACCTAAACGTTTGTGCCATAATGCTCCCGAATTTTCATTATTAATTTTTCGCACATGCATCGTGATTCCACATTCGGAGTTTCGTTATAAGAACAACGATGATCAACGAATAAAGATTGTCATATACTCACTAGAAGCAGGTTCAACTATATTGGAATTAATAGATAAGCTGAAACAACTCGTTTTGAAATGAACAACAATAACCCAATTTGTCCAAACAACAACAGAACCAAATTCGTCTAAATGACGATACAACAAAAGTATCTATCAAATCCAAAATAGTAAGCAGATCATAATAACAATCTAAAATGCCCGATTGCTTCCACTTCACCGATTTTCCATCTCACATAAATGCATCTTTCAACATCATTTGGTTTCTATGCATCGAAGTGACCCTGCATTGAAACACTTATGTTAGTAGTAGCTGCAGATTCAACCACCAAGTGTTTCCAGATCATCGAGCCAAATTTACCTCGAAACAGAACAAAAGTTAGAAATGTCACCTTTCTTTACACTGCCAAACATGATATTTAGACATTCCTTCTTCGATGTCCTTCTTTGTTGCAAAAGAAACAACTGATATTTTACGAATTTTGAGACTTATTTTGTTCTTTTGAGAATGACCCTTACTTTTGAAACTTTCATTCTTTCTTTTAGAGTCTCCTTTCCTTAGAGGTGTTTACCGGATGAGCACTTTCGATCTTTCCTTCTTAGCCTTCTTCTTACTCTTGCACACGACGAGAAATAAGCTCATTAAGAGTCAATTTCTCCTTTTGCATATTATAGTGACAGTAAATTAGTCAAACCGTGGAGGAAGAGAAATAAGAACTAAATGCACGAGTAAGTCATCCGTCAACTCGAGATTTAGTTTCTTTAATTTTGAAGCGATATTAGACATCTCCAGTGATGTACTCTCTATATTTTCCTTACTCGAACTTCATTGAAATCCGTTTCTTTAAAAGAATACCGGTTTCGACCTTATCGCTCTTTCTGAAAGCGTTCTCAATTTCAGTGAGAAAAATTGCGGCATCGGTGATCTCGATGAACACCGCAGCTCTAAAGGCCTCGGGTATGCCGCACTTTATGATCATTAGACTCGAAGCGATTAGAACGGTCCCACTTCTCGAAGTTCCTCCTATCCTCGGAAGAACTTGCATCAAGTAAGAGGAGCGAGCTTTTCTATGCTCAATGCTTGATCTGCAGATCCACGTGCAACAACGATGAAATGTTCTCTTTCCAATCCTTAAACTATCACCCTTGGGATTGGGCAAGATCGAGATTAGCAGATACGTTAACAACAATCGAAAAATGAACAAAAGATTTAATTAATAAAATGTTTAAATTCGATTAATGGTAAATCCCATCTCAAGACACCTATACGCGACATTAATATCGAAGTCTTTGGACGATAATATTAGCTCACTAGTGGTAATCTTGTTGTAATGATCAAACATTAACGATAACGTATATCAAGTAATAAATCTTCTTTGGATCGATTTATTACTTATATATAATTCCTTATAATTGTTACGTGTTTACTATCACAAGTATAGTATACGAGTTCGACAGTATTAATTTTCCTTTAGGCCGATTAATACTGCGTGTAACCTACATACGCACTAACATCCATCATTCGTCATCGAACTATCTACACACGAGAGTCAGCTTTGACAACATCATGCTTCAATAAGTTCGTTAAAATGATGTACGATTTTAAAATACCATTTATTCGAATTTAATTTAAACTTTAATTTAATTTTATAAAATCTTATATTTATAAATAATTGACTAATTTATAAGCCTATAAAGCTCTATGATTTACT
>CM040437.1:53905512-54048029 GCA_022702705.1 Papilionanthe hookeriana x Papilionanthe teres
TAAGATGACTGTAGTTTTCCATCTTCTCGGGTTTATTAGTATCCATAGGCTATTAACCATCGTGATAGTCAGAGATCTCCACTATTTTCATAGTGGTGGCGAGTGTAGTCCTTCTTAACCATTAGGTGGTTAGAAGTGCCTATGTCAGCAACCGTGAGTTACTTCATCCTAGGGCACCTATATAGTCAAAGAGGCTTATGAGCTTAGGCAATTATATGTCGTAGTTCTTAGTACTAACCATGGTTACCTAGCAATCTAACCTAGTCTTCTAGATCTAGACTATTATAGGGGTGTGTATCAACTCGGGTTTTATTTCTATGTTGGCTAACTTAAGATTTATAGTTGATTTGCCTTGGTGTGATTTCGGTTATTTAAATCATCAAATTAAAATTTCTTTTTCTTAGGGTTTGATATTTGATTTTTAATCTCGTTGTACCTAATAGTTTATCGGTCAATCAAGAACATTAAGATATTCAAAATTTTCAAGATTTAAGAGTTTTCCGGCTTATTTTGATGTTTTTATTCAATTGTTCATCTTAGGCCCAATTTCTAATGATAGTTTTCTAGCTTAGGTTGAAGTTTCAATAACACAGGCTCTTTTAACAAGTTGAAGTTTATGAGTTAAATATATACACGTTAAAGAGATTCACATACAGACCGATTAGTTCTCATATATTTTGATATCTAATACTTCAAATTTATTTATATACTTAACATTTCATATTTTATAATAAAAAATTTATTTATCACTCAGAAAATTATTATTTTAAATTTTAGCTTTCACATACAAAAATATTATTAATTTTAAATATCTTTTAAAAAAAATTCAATTTTCACATGCACAATATTATTTAAAATTTTAATTATTCACACACAAAAATATTTTAAATTTTAATTTTGGCATATAAAAAATATTGAAAATGTTAATTTTCCCATACAACATATTATTTAAAAATGAACTTTTCACATACAAAAATATTATTTAAAATATAAAAATTTTCACATTGAAAAATTATCTAAATTTTTAATTTTCACATACAAAAATATTATTTATCCAACAAAGTATTTCATTATTTTTTAAGGGCTTTTACATACATAGCATCCAAAACTTTCATATCAACCTATCTCACATCTAAACTTTCATAATTAGAAATATCATATGAAAAGTAACACTCATTATCACATTTTAATAGTTAAATCCATCTTTTCATCCATAGGTAAAGTGCTGTGTGTGTAAAAATGAAAGTTCAGATGTGAGATAGATAAATCTATAAGAAATTGGGTGTAATTATGTAATTTTCTCAATTTTTTATTATGATTATTTTTTGTATAGAATATACATGATTAGTCGTTAAATATATAAATTCAAAAATTTTTATGTATGTAGATACATCAGAATTAAGTGGCATGTACGTGAATTTTTAAGATTATACGAACACATGAAAAGTTCTTAACTTGAGCAAACTACACATGAAACTTGATTTAGAATGAACTATACATGGAAACTCCTTTCACATAAACAAACTAAACATGAAAGCTACTCAAGAATGTTATTTCGGTTTCATATACTCATTACATGGAGAAAATATATGAAGAAACATACACATGAAAGCTATTTTAATTCTATATACTTAACACATCAAAAGAAAACTTGAAGAAAACTACAAGGAGAAAACACATGCAAATTATTTCAATTTCATATACTTAATACATGGAGAAAATATATGAAGAAATTTATATACGAAAGTTATTTTAATTTCATACTTGAAACATGGAGAAAATCTCATTAACCTGCAAACATATGAGAAATGGACGGTTCTTCGATGCTCGCAAAACATAGAGGACGAAGAAGGAGGCTTCAACAGGGAGAGACCGAGTGGTAGAGCAACCAAGAAGGAGAGAGAGATCGGTCGGCAGAGAGAAAGTAAGCAGGAGGAAGAGAGCATGAGGGAGAGAGCCAATATTTGTGTGTGTATGGTCAATAGGGAGTGTGAAATCGAGCATGAGAGAGAGATTGTGTGGGAGGAAGAGAGCGAGCTAAAGGAAGAGATCAAGCTAAAGGAAGAGGACGATAGGGAGACTATTGTGAGGGAGAGAATGGAAGGGAGACTACGCTGTGGGAGACTGTCATAAGTGAACGAGTAGGATCAGCCAAAAAGAGTGACCGAGAGGTCTATTTTAGTAGCAAGAGAGCAACCATTCGAGGGCAGAAGTAGTTGGTATTTTGAAATGGAATGGGAAGAGGGAGGTCCCTATGTAGAGAGTGGTGGAGCTAAGGTGTTTGCTCTTCATTTTGGATGGCCTGAAATGGGGTGTGGAGTAATGTATCTATGTCAACATAAAAGTTCGATGCTTATGCATTGCATGGGAAGAGGGAAGAGGCATATCTACGCCACTATTGGTATAGCTATGCCAACAATGGCATAATTAGGCCAGACAATTGCATAGCTACATTAATATGAATTTTGGGGCATCCAACCACTTCAAAGTCCAATTTATGCCCTATAATCTTGCTTTGTATGGAACACATACCTGTAAAAAAAAATGGATGAAATTTTCAGCTAAGAGAGAGTTAAACAAAAATGAGATCAACAAAAATTATTAAAAAAAACCATTTCCCATTACAACTCATTTATCATATGCTTGATTGGTTGCATGACATTAGTATTATTACTTCTTGTATGGATACTTAGATTATAATTAGATATATATTGCCTTAGAGGATCAAGAGTGTTGTGGGAAAAATTGCTTGGATAAATTACTTGCAAGAGAGAGGAAAAACAACACAAAGAAATGCAACCACAAGAACACAAGAAGATTACGTGGTTCGGTCTTTTGACCTACATCCACGGGAGGGAATCGAAATAATCCACTAAGGCAAGAAACAAAAGGAGTACTTAGCTTTACATAGATGAGCCCTCATCTTCTATGGCCTCCCTTCATATCCAAGGCCTCCAAGATGCTCTCCTCACCCTTAACAAGCTAGCCCCCATTCATTGAGTTCTTTTCACTCTTACAAAACCCACACCAAAACCTCCCCTCCTCTCATCAATTTATAGTAGATTAGATTACATTATAATATTCTAGTTTATAGATGAGGTGGAACCTTTGAGGATCACATGGTTCTACATGTCCTCCTTCCATCGCATGGCCTCTACATGTCCTTCCACATATCCTCTTCTAGGGTCTTCCATAATGAGGTGGCACCTTCTAGAGTCATGTAGCGTACTTCTCTCCACATGTCTTTCTCTAGAATCCCTAAGCCTCCCCTCTCCTCATCTATTTATAATAGATACGTCCTAAACAATAGAGGCTTAAAGTACGAGGAATTTACAAGAGCGCCACTTGCCTTAGTGACTAATTGGGGGTCAAAACAACAAATCTCTACCTTGACCCTCGATTATGAAATTTTAAAGTAGTGATTCCCTCCACCTGGCTCTCGAGGGGCCCTCAACCAGTGAAAAAGTTCACTAAGTCCAGACAGTGTCTGAACTTTGCTATGGGCAGCGCCTTGGTGAGCATGTCGGCGGGGGTTCTCTTCGGTTGGTATCTTCTCTACCATTATCGAGCCTTTAGTAACGACGTCCCTTAGTAAATGAAGCTTCACATCTATGTGTTTGGATTTTTCATGAAATACCTGATTCCTAGTTAGGTGAATGGTGCTTTGGTTGTGGCAAAACACAGTTATCACCTTCTGATGTATCCTAAGTTCCTCAGTCCTCAGTCATGCCCTTTAGCCACATAGTTTCCTTGATTGCTTCAGTCACAGCGATGCATTCAGCCTCTGTTGTTGAGAGGGCCGCAAGCGATTGGAGGTTAGACTTCCAGCGACCGCGATGCCGAAGACAGTGAAGATGAATCCAATCAGGGACTTCCTAGTGTCAATGCTTACTGCATAATCGGAATCCACGAAACCAACTACCTTTTCTTCTTTGTCTTCCTGCCTTTTGAAGAGTAGCCCCAAATCAGTGGTACCTCTTAAGTATCTCAGGATCCATTTTAGTGCTTCCCGATGAGCTCGTCACGGGCTTACCATGAACTCCGCTTACAATGCGACGGCATAGGCCGGATGCGATCCGTAACGCAAACCATATCATACATGATGCTACCAACCCCACTAGCGTAGGGGACGTACTCCATGTATCCTTTCTCTTCTTCAGTATTTGGTGCTTGAGAGTTCGACAATCTGAAGTGTTGACCAATCGGTGTTGTAATCTGCTTGGCCTCATGCATGTTGAACATTGCTAGAACCTTCTGAATATATGACTTTTGAGATAAGAATAAGTTGCCCTTTTTCTTATCTCTAGTAATTTCGATCCCTAGGATCTTTGTAGTAGGCCCTAGGTCATTCATGTCAAATTTAGAATTGAGCATAATTTTGATCTTCTGGACTTCCTCCTTGCTTCTGCTGGCTACTAACATATCTCCACATAAAGGAGCAAGTACGTACTGATTTCACCGTCTTGCCACTTCATGTACACACAACTGTCGTAGCTGTTTCTGATAAAACTGATCTTTAGCATAAACTCATCAAATCGTTTGTACCATTGTCTTGGGCTTTGTTTCAGTTCGTACAAAGCCTTCTTTAGCAAACAAACTTTGTCCTAGGCCCTTGGCTAAGAGGGTTATGAACAACATAGTGAATGCCTTAAATGAGTCATCTCATGGCTCTTATGGGCTTGATATGGCTTCATGACTCAACCAAAGTGATTACATTCTACTCACACTTGATCAATCTTCATTTTTCCAAAATTTCAATTTTTGACCCCCAGGGCCCTGTACCCGCCAAACCTACCAAATGCCCTTGAAGCTACCCAAAATTTGCAAAATTGCCTAAATTACCCCAAATTCCTCAAAACCAGTCCTAAACATCTCTCTTCACTCAAATTGATCATCCTTAGCCAAATATACCAAAATTTCCAAAAATACCCCACAATACCCTCCAAATACCCAAAATACCCTTTTTAACCAAAAAATCCATAAATTCCAAAAATTCCCAGAAAATTCCATAAAATCCCAAATATTCCCAATTTCATTTTGTTCAACTACACCATAAGCCAATTTTGTCAATTTAGCCCACTTTTGCCAAAAACCCCAATTTAACCCATTTTTAACCCAAAGTAAGCCCAATGTCAAACCAAATCAACCCAATTGACCTCAATATTGATCTAATACAATTCTAAACTTCAATTCCATATCCCTAATATCAATTTAGACCAAATTCAAGCCCAATTTGATTAACATTTGGATCCAATTCCAATTTGAAGCTTAAAGTCCAATTTTGGCCCATGACCTAAACTTAGCCCAAACTAACCCAACTCAACTCCAATTAACCCCAAATCTTTTCCTAAACCTTCCTAATATGCCCACAAACAAAACACTAACAAGATTTGCCCCAAATTTGAACCCAAAGTCCACCCAAACCTAACCCAAATAAAAAATCCCCAATTTTGGCCTAAACCCACCATGAACCCAAATGGGCCCAAATTCCAAAATCAAAGCCCAGGCAAAGTTTAAAACTCTTTGTGACACTCCCATAAACATTTCTCAACATTAATTTTACATCAAATCTAACATTAGCCCAACCATAGCCCAAGCTAGCCCAATTTGACCCACTTTGCCTCCTTTAACAAAAAAATCTAAAATCAAACCCAATTCAACTCCAAATCACCTCAAATTTGTTTCAAATTACTCATGACACATCCATAAACTAAACCCAACATTTGTTTGGCCCAATCCTTCACAAAATTTCCATCCACCAATTTATTTTTTAAACCTAAAGGGCCACTTTCTTAAACCATTCTAAAAGCCCACTTCCACCAAATCCAAAAGCCCAAAAAAATTCATCCAAAGTCCATATGACACTCTTCTTCATCATGCATTCAATTAAAATCATCCCTAAGTCCTAAACCAATGATTAAATAATTCTAAATAAAGCTTCATCCAAATTTCCACTAAAATATTCAAAATCCTTAAAATTCATTTTTATGAAATTGACCAAGCTTTTTCCAAGCTTAAAATAAGGGTAAGGCAAAGGTCCTCATTTAACTTATGCCCTTTGTTGTGCATGTCTTCAACACTCTGATAAGCAAGATGAAAGAGTTTCTCTCTGGCAAAATACTTGATTAAGATATGGAATGTATTCCAATCTAGTGATACTGCACATTCATCCATTTTTCTGAGCATTTTCATCACCTTATCCATGTCTCCAACATTACAGTAAGCCCTTAACAGGTTATTTAGCATAACAAGATCATATTTTTCATAATTGTCCTCGAAGTCCTTAGCAAATTGCCTTGCTTCTCGCAGCAACCCACCTCGACAAAATGCAGAAATCATGATGCTGTAGGCAAAGCCGTCTGATTTCACTTTTTTTTCTTTCATCGTTCTAAATAATTCCCTTGCTTCTTCCATTCGCCCAGCCTTTGCAAGGTTGTCCATTAATAAACAGTAAGGCATCTCATCCTCAGCATAACCACGAGCCTCTAATTCCGCTAAGAGTTCACGCGACTTTTCAAAAAGGCCTCCTCTAGCGTAAACTTTTAATAAAGTGGTCAAAATAACCTTATTTGGCACTATTCCAGAGGATTCCATATTTCTTACTAGTTGTTCAGCCTTCAAATAATCTCTGCTTACAGAATAAGCATTCAGCAAAGAACTGTAATGGAATATGTCAGGACTACAGCACTCAACAATCATCTGGTTGAAATACTCCTCAGCTTTTTCACATAGACCGTTTGAAGCACAAATCGATATAAGGCTGCCATAGATTACAGCATCCTTGCTAAAGCCGTTACTCTCAAGCTCATGAACTAGCTGCATTGCTTTTGCATAACCATCTGCCTCTTTGCCACAACCTGCTAAAAGCGTACTATATGTGACCAAGTCTGGCAATAAGCCTTCATCCTTCATCTTACTGAACAACTTCAGACTGCTTTTAAATCTTCCATTTTGTGACAGACATCCAAGAATAGAGTTGCAAATGGACAAGTTGACTTTAGTTGATTTATCGGTAATACTATCATAAACTTGAAGAGCTTTAATGGGATTACGGCTTATTCGCATATATTTGATAAAACTGCTATACGATGCAAAGTTAAGCATCTCATCCTTTCGCATCCAATCAAAAAGCTGATTAACTTCTTTCCACCCTCGTGACTCCCCAAAATATCGCAAAATGATGTTTAAATCCTGTACTGGCAGTATTCCCTTAACCCTGGAGAGAGAAGCTTCCAGGTCTGCAGATTCCTTCACTTCGGCGATGGCCGCTCTTCTTGCAGAGAAGGTACTGACTGGGGAAACCTCACGAAATGAAGAAGAAGAAACGGTGGTGTCCCCATGGGTTTTTGAGACGGAAAGAGCCAATCGGTGCCTACTCATGCGGTGACCGCAGGAGGGGAGCGAAGGGCATGGAGAAGGGAGATGACAGCCGCCTGACATGCTGGCAGCAGTAGCGGTTGACGCAAATGAGCCTAACGCTAACGATGGCATTCTCGATGAAACTAGTTCCGGTCAGGCGCCGCCGTCCATCGGATGAGAATATAGACGCTATCAAGCGGCTACTATCCAACCATAGTAATGTTAGCTATGCCTCAGATTTAAGATTTAACTATGTGTATGTATATATATATATATATATATATATATATATATATAAAATAAATGTGCTCCAAAATGAATTTTTTTAAAATAAAACAACTCAAAAACAAATATCTTTTGTACTTCAACTTAATGTGATCTAAAATATGAACTTTTAATTATAAACAAATCGTAAAAAACATACTTTTCTATTTAGTATGTAGAAAAGCTTAAAGGATATTCCTCATAAAAGTTTTTTTTAAAGATTTTTTTTTCCAAATCTATTTAAAGATCTATTAAAATATAGAACTCATTTTTAAAAATCCAAGGTTCCAAATTTTTAATAATTTCTTTTTTAACTAAAGATCTTTTCTAAATCCAACTGCTTTTTAAAAATATTAAAGCTCAAAACTCTTTTAAAATTAAAATAAAATTTGTTTTCAAATGCAAATGAATTAAAAAAACTTTTTCAAAATATCTCTTTTCAAAACTTAAAAAATCCTTTTAAGGATAAAGGAATTTGATAAGTTTTGCAAGCCTAGACAAGACTTACATACCCGTGGCACAACTGTCTACCTGCATGAATATTATTTCTCCAGTAGAACATAAGATTTTATAGTCTTGGCTTATGAGTATGTGAGTCTTAGACCATCATAAATATACATGTTTCATATGAAAGTAAGCTCACATTGCTCATATAACTTTTGCATAAAAGATTAATTTTCTAAAAAATATTTTTTTTCAAAGAGAATTTGGGTGACCCTTGAATAAGAATTCTTATGAATATAATGTTTTAGACTACACATACATAAAAGCTTAGAAATGAGCAACAAGCGAACTTAAGGAAAGAAAGTTGAACATCATACATTAGAAGAACTGTGATTTGCTGACATCAACCGATACCCTAGAAATACTAGAACATAAAAATTTAAAACTTTGATTTTCCACCATAACTAATAAACTTAGAAATCAAACAAATCACTGTTTAGGTTGTGAACCGCTAAAATAATTAAAATCAACCAAATCTTAATTTTTATAACCACGACCTAGGATAACTCCAAACTGTGAACTCTATATTAGCTAATGTAGGCTAAAAACCTAGATCCTCACATCCTAGAGTAGTCCAGATAGAGGCCTAAGTTAGTTTACTAGGTACCCCATAAATAGAATTAAGGAATATGATATATAAAACAAATGACCTACCCCCTTGGACTATAAGAGTATCATAGAATGAAGTAAATAATGTTTACTGATGAAGATACTCTAAAACCATTTAATAATAGGATTATCTACCTTAATTCATTGCTATAATGATAAGGAAGACCTCCTATTATTTTACTAGTTAATAGTCTTAGGATATTAATGTACCTAGGACGACGAAAAGCTATGGGCATCTTTACAGGGTGTATAGCACAAAAAATTATGTTAGCCCACTTATAACCTCTTGTATAGAGTCATTTAGGTTAGGGCTTCACCTTCATCTAAATTCCTCTGCCCTTTTCTACCGTTTAGTCTAGTATCTGTCCTAACTCAGTTTCTATCTGAATCAAATCACTTCAAATTCAAACTCCACCCAGTCCAAGTTAATTTCAAAATCAATTCCAATTTGATTCAAATAAAGCCCAAGTCTACTCCAATCTTATTTAAATCAGATCCAAACCATATTCATTTTCAATTCAACTCAAATATGTAACTTGAAACTAGAATTTCAAATTCAAACTGTGTACTGTCATTCCGAATTTTAATTATTGAGCTCAAACAATACAGATAATAACTTTTATTTTATTAACTTTAACTAACTTTAACCTCAAATTACAAAATTCATAGTAAATTTATTAAAATTTAATAAAACTTAATGAACTTAAATGAACTTTAATAAATCAGACTTAATTAAAATCTCAATCTTGCTAAATTTTTTTAAACTTCAGTTAAATTTAACGAACTTAATAAATTCAAAACAAATTTTAATAAGTCTTAATGAACTTAGATGAACTTTAACAAACCACAATAAACTTTAAAAGTCTTAATTCAATCTTAAATTAAATAAATCTTAAATAATTTTAACAATCAACTTTAAAATTGAACTTAAACAACATTACTAAATCTTAGTTAACTCAACTAATAAAAAAAATTAAGTTGTTAAATGAATTTCGATCATGTTTAAATCAATTTTAAAGACAATTGAAACACATCTAATAACTTTAAAAAATTAGTTTCACAAAATTTAAAATTTTTTATCGTCAAGTTTTAAAATTTATAATTTCTTTTCAAAATTTAACAATCGACTTAAATTGAAATGTAACTCAAAATAAACTTTTAAAATTGAACTTGACTCAACAAACTCAAATTGCTTAACTCAAATGAATTCAACCTTTATCCAAACATATCATTCTATCTAAATCTTCAATATTTACCATCTCATAGATGTTTTTTGATAATCAAGAAAGATATAAGGAATACCTTTAATCAAGAGCATTTTTAAAAATAATTTTGGAATTTGAGAAACCCATGTTGAGTCTAGGTGTGCATTGGTTTAGAGCATAGGTGGCATGACACAATTTGCCTTGGCTTAAACAAAAATAAAAAATAAAAATAGTTAAAATTAGAATACAATTTAATTCATTCTTAAGCCACCTTAAGACATTAGATAAAATTAAACCTAACCAATCACAAATCGAATCTACCTAAACATAATCTAAGTTAAATCACAGCCAACCTCTATGATAAACATAAATTTAAGCCTAAATAATAAATTAATTTTAAAATTAATTCAATCTAAATATAAGTGGGAAAAAACCTAAGTCTACATAAGTTAACCCAAAAAAGAAAAAAAAAATGGCAATCCAAATTTAGATAACTTAAAATTCAAATATAATTTAAATCAATGTAAAATAATTTAAAGTAAACTCAATCCTGCTTAAAAACCCAACTAAAATCAATGTTAAGTTAAACATTGCTTAATTTAAAATCAATGCAAACCTAAATATCAAGCTAACTTAATCTTATCAAACCTACTTGAACTCATAAATTTAATTAACTAGACCTAAATCTAATTAAAACATAATCTCAAATGGATTTAAACTAAGAATACCACATAATTGAATCCAAAGCTTAATATTAACCAAACATAAATTGAACTTAAAGAAAACATAGCTTAACTCTCAGCTCTGCACAAGTAAAGTAAATAAACTAAGCTAACTTACAACATAAATTATAGCTTAATCAAACCATAACCTAAACTAAAACCATAATTTAACTAGGTTATAACTTAATCTAAATCAAAAGCTAAATCAAAATATAACTTAAGGCTAATTTAAATGAAATATAGCAAATAAAAAGAAAATCAACCTATGCCAAAGCAACCTTATTTTATTTGATTTTCATTTTTAGTTCTTTTCATCTTTCTTCATTTATCTAGACCTCTTAAACAATATTGGACATTTCTTGAGATTATTATGTACTTCTTTGGCAGATAATACATTGCATACTATTAAAATCTAACTTCATGAATAGAGCATCAATGGAAAAGCCACTTTAGAAAGTGTTCAATTCCATCAAGTGAGTATTTGACTCACTGATACAGGGAGAGGAAATCCATCCTATCTTCATGAATCTCGGATCTATTAAGAAGCACATTGAAGGAACATCAAACAAAAATAAGGTTAGATTTGGCTTTTATTTTAAGTTTCCGAATTTCATATAAAAGTGTGGTAGAATATAGGGCCTGTCCCCTTTTTTGTTGAATCTACACAACACTCTTATTAGTGGTGAGTTTGCAAATAACCAACTTAAGATAGGCAAGTGTTCATATATTTAAATTGCCTCCTCTTCATTGGTTAAGTGCCAAACTCTTTGTTATTATTGGTGCACAGTTCCTTCTCAGGCTTCATACTACAAGATTTTTGTTTATACTGTTTTTAATTCTCAGCAATACTATAGTCCTTTGGCTTAGATGAAATCCATTATTTATTCTAATTATAAAGAATAATCCCGAGCTCAATTATTTATTTATTTTTAAAATTTTTTTCTTATGCTTTATAGAATTATTAATAGAGCTTATTGATTTTTTTTTTTATTTGACTTTACAATCACTATTTTTTTTGATCAGTATTGCTTTACTCCTTCCCAAATTATTGATATTTTTAGTCTTTTAATATGCTTCACCTAAAGCCGAATGCATGTGATTGCTTGAATCAAAACACAGTCAGGCATAATAATTTTTGGCAGTATTTGACACAAATTTATTTTAGAAATCTTTATTAATTATAAGAAAATTTAAAAATCGATGTTATTAAAACACTGTTTTAATCATGGTTTTAAAAACTAGATCATATATATACCCTGAACCCTGAACCCTAA
The DNA here is from genome assembly GCA_022702705.1 of Papilionanthe hookeriana x Papilionanthe teres. Taxonomy (NCBI): domain Eukaryota; kingdom Viridiplantae; phylum Streptophyta; class Magnoliopsida; order Asparagales; family Orchidaceae; genus Papilionanthe; species Papilionanthe hookeriana x Papilionanthe teres. The sequence goes on from CM040437.1 coordinate 53,917,450, forward strand.
CCCTAAATCCTAAACCTCTAAACTCTAAACCCTGAACCCTGAACCCTGAACCCTGAACCCTAAACCCAGTTTGATCGGTTCGATAGTGAATCAGTCATTCAATCAGCTCAATCCAAGCTTATAACTGTTTCTACATAAAACTGGGATTTAATTGGTCTAAACGAGGGTTGAACGGAGAACCAATGAACCGATCCGATTTTTAAAGAACCGTCCGACTCAAATATTCTTCAATCTAACTTGTCAATTTTGATCGAATGACCGGAAAGAAGATATTTAAATTAAAAAAAGTAACATTTCTTGAAATTTTTATTTAAAATATTTTTCAATATATTCAAAAATATTATCTTAAATTAAAATATTATTTATTGAACCAATAAAAATGATATTAATCTACCATGGTCTTATTACTTAAAATACAATAATATAATTTAAATATTTATTACATCATCTGATCCAACATGTAGTTTAAACCCAATTGAACCATTATACCTTCTTCCAATTTGATATCTGGTTCGATTTTCACAATATTTATTTTAATAAAATATTATTTTTAAAAAGAAATTAAAAAAATGACGTAATCAACTTTTCATCGTCAATTTTAATTAATCTTAGGATAAAATCGACTGTTAGAGCCTCAATTTCTATTAAAATTTTTTTTTTTAATTTTGATATTTCAATGATGATGAAAATTAGAATAATGTGAAACTATATGAAAAAATATTAGTGATTATTATTATTGTTGTTATTATTATTATAAATTATTATATTTATTATTATTATGAATACGCCATCAACAAATTTAAATAATTTAATATAAATATCGAGGTAATATTTTTAGCAATAAACTTTCAAACTTTGATAAAAGTCATCCAGTAAACTTATATTCAAACTGACCAGCTCGATGAAAAGGACCCAACATTACCAAAATTGACCCAATCCGAGTCAAATCAAACAGTCAAACCATTTTTCAAAGCTTTCAGTGCATAATGAAAAAACTTAAGGTTAAATTGAGAGGGTTGACAAGTCAAATCCAATGAGCCCAATATCACTTGATTCCAACATCCTTGTGCACTACATGTTCACGAACATTGTTCGAAAGATGGAATCTCTCGTACCATCCAATCAGAGTTGCTCAAATTACTTCCTTATTTGCAATCTGGATTTTATAAAAAGAAAAACACCCCTATCTTGAGAGGTGACTAGTCCCTGAGCTAAAGGAAGACCAAAGTGTTAGGTAAAAAGCTGAAACCAAGTATTATACACCGGCGATCTGTTAAATGCACCATGCTCTTATAAATGCCACCATCAACCACCGCTTACCATCGCCGACCATTATGACCCTTCTTCTACTCAGAGTCAAGACTTGCATTACGGATCGACGAAACACCGTACTGAGCAACAACCGATACCACAATCATGAAGCAACAAACGAAACAGTATATCAACACGAACGTCATATTGATTCTGAAAACGATATACTAAAGCTACATCAATTACTCCCCATTTATAACACTCCCTATCGCAGCTCAACGAGTTACAATGTTCAATAATAATAATAATAATAATAAAAGAAATAATTATAATAATCTATCATCATCATCTTTTATAAAAACTTTCACAACTAGAGGTGTAAACGAACCGAACACGAACGAACAAAGCTAGTGTTCGTGTTCGAAATGTTCGAACACATCACTGTTCGTGTTTGGTTCATTTAACAAACTGAACGAAAAAAAATTGTCCGTGTTCGTCTCCTTTTGCTTATCGAACGAAACGAACCAAACACGAACTGTTCACGAACAATTAGCTTTTTTGATAGCCCTAGCATTGATAGCATATTTCCTCAAAATGAAGCAAATTAATCAAATATTTCGCACACATCAGATATTTCATACTTCCCCAAAATGAAGCAAACCGAATAGGGCGTTTAGGGCTTTGTTTAGAGTTTTATTTTAATATATAGTATAATATATTAATTATAATATTATAATATTTATATTAATATAATTAATATTATAATATTATTATTGTTATTAACAATTTTTCATATATTATAATTTATAAAATTTTAATTATTTAAAATATGATAAATTTTTATTATATATAATTATTTTTAAAATATCATAAATTTTTTATATATAATTATTTAAATTATTTTATATTTCGAACAATAACGGACCGAACACAAACGAACACATCATTGCTCATATTTGATTCGTTTAACAAACCAAACGAAAAAAAATTACGTGTTCTTATTTGCTTATCGAACGAATCGAACACGAACTTCTTGGTGAACCGAAGACAAACTGTTCGCGAACGAGCTATTTTGACAGACCTATTCACAACTATTCCCCTCCTAAAATTGGTTTTACCGAAATGTCAAAGTCAACAAAAAAGAAAAACAAAAAGAAATCGACGCTTTAACAACCGGTTAACCTAATGATTAGCTAAAACCGAGTACAGAATTGTTTATGACGCTTTTTTTTAAATTTATTTAAAAATAACTTTTTATTAAAATAGTTTTTAATAACACGAATTTTAAAAAAAAATTAGGTTTTCACAAACTATCCTATAGAACGCCACCTTTTTATTTTGCTATACATTCATTTATTTTAATATAAAATTTTCTATGGAAAAAAAATTATTTTACAACGAGACCTATAGTATTGAAACAAATTTTACAAACATTTAGGTATCAAAAGACCTCATCAAAAGTGAAATGACAGTCAAGGAAAGGAAGGGCTGAATATAAGCTCCAACTTCTACCTTTCACTCAATTTGGAGAGAAATAATTTCAAAATAAGCATTATTGCATATCACTCATAATATTAATATATTGTGAACACACTTTTTTTTTTTTTTTTTTTTTTTGCTGTCACAAAATACACAAGTAATTGATATGTAACAAATAAAGATATGATATGTGTATTAATTAAGATACCCAATCTAGAAAAAGATAATAAATATAAAATGTCTTTTGGGATCCGCGTGTAATAATAACATTTTTTTTTGTAAATCTCTTCCATATGACCTGACCCACTTATAAATAAGAACCGTTATTACATGAAACAAAATCGATTACCAGATAACATAGAACACTATCTTCTAAATATTCTCCTTGTTACTGGGCTCTAACGCTTCCATTCTAACTCTCCTTGGGTGCGCTAGTCCATGAACATATCAGGATCCAACATCCTGAAAAGTGCATCAAGTGAGTAGTAGGTAATAGAAAAGAAAGGTAGTTAGAAAAAGAACGTAAGTAACAAAGGAAATATTAAATAGCATTGTTAACCAAGAGATAATCTCTCACATCTCTTATTTTTTCTATTTTATTTTCATGTGAGAGTATGATTTTATATTATTATTATTATTTTTTTTTTTGCTAACTTCGCATAATTAAATGAATGCATATAACTATATACATATCTAATTAAGTAATACAAACATTACTTTCCATATGGAGCAAGTTTGCCAATAAAAGTCGAAAAATTCTCACTTACATGAAAGTCAAGTTTGCTTGAGTGAAAGAAAAGTCGCCTAACCTTTAGACCCCACTTGGCTTAATAGTCAAACTAGGGACAACTTTGGAGAAAATTTTTCACAAATACAGGTTGACAAATAAATAATGTAGATAGTTAGCTAATTAAAGAAACGAAAACCATGATATCTCGACTTGGATGAAGTTGAAAAGTTATGGTGACTACTTTTGTAAGAGAGCTATGACTCTGATGCCAACGATAGTCCGACCTTAACAAGATTATCTGAATTTCTTCATAACTAAGTTCCATCACAATGAAAGTCAATCTAGTTGCAAAAAGAAAATGAAATTCTTTAAAGGAAAATAAAATTCACTGACAACACTTGGGGAACTCGCCCAATAATAAGAGTTTACTATTAAGTCAACCAAACAAATAATTGAATAAAAAATATATAACCAAAAAAAAAAAAGGTTGACAAGTTACAAGACTGCTACTTGAAGGTGAGACAAGATGCCCTCTAGGACGTAATCCCATAATGTCATCGAAGTGCCTTCAAGATGATTTCCTACTAGAGAAAAAAATCCGCTAAATGATAAACAATCAACACGTTCTTTTTACAAAAAAAAAAAAAAAAAAAAAAAAAAAAAAAAAACTAAGCATATGATGAAATCATTCTCTAGATAGAAGAACATACACTTGCCCTATAGACACTACAAAATCATAGTTTCCATCATGAAGCAACTGATAAAATTTTTATCATTCTCTTATTCTTTTTAGAGTTACCTTTCAAAGATAAAACTAAATCATGGGACTGCATGTGTATGGCTCAAATGCCCTATACCAAGTTCATGACCTGCATCCAATCAACTCGCCTAGAAGATAAACTCATCCAAGAAATGAACTTATCTAAGAAGTCTACTTGTTCGAGTGATGAACTCCTCCAAGAGAATAACTCTCCCAGAAGATAAACTCATTCAACAGATGAACTCGTCCAACAAAACAATTCTCTCAATAAATAATATTTACTTCTCTTATTGTTGTTTGGGTTATCTGAAATTTTGTTTGATATTAGAACTGGCTTAACCCTAGTCCTATCATATGGTTACTTAAAACTCCCTCTACTTAACCCAAAATTTTTCTTTCCCACTCGATATCACACCCATACACCCTATTCTACCTACCCACACCCATACCCTAATCATGCTACTAAGGAGATAAATGGCAGGCGTCAATTAAGAGTTTGCCATGAAAGAGATACATGAAAACTCTACCGTATGAATGATTTCAAAGAAGATGAGGATCGACCACGATTCTTTGTAATTCAATATCAAAAAAAGAAGCCAGAAATTTGGAGGGCAGGGTGACTTGTCATATTTTGACAGCCACATGGATTCGAACGAGTTCATAGAGTGGCTCCAGGCAGTGAAATATGTCTTTGAGTAGCAGGACGTTTAACCAAACAAAATGACAAAATTAGTCGTGATCAAGTTAAAGAAGAATGAGCTGCTGTGGTGGAAAATTCAAAGCACCTGTACCAACAGGAGGGAAAGGGAAAAATCAGTATAAGATGAAAAGAAAAATGCAGTGCAAGCATCCACCCTCAAATTATAGCCTCGATATGTTCATGAGACTTCACCAACTACAATAGCATCACTGGGTGATTGCTATATCTCACAACAAAGTTCCACCTCAAAATCAAGCAACCAAAACACACCCAGTGGAGTATTCAAACAGGCCTCGCCTGATGAGAAACTAGTACAAAATGGAGACTAAGCGAAACCAACTAGTATTCCTAAATTCGTCCAAGCTAAAAAGTGCGTCAAGTTCCATGAATTTGGTCACAGTGCATCAAGTTTCCCAAAAAAGTGAGCAGTTGAAGTAATGGACAATGACATATTATACACTAAAAAAAGTGAAGACAAAAGGGTGTACAACTATCGAATGACGATGGAGAGATGCATGTAATTCATGCTGGGCCCCTGAGAGATACCCTAACAAAATTAACAAGTTGTTCTAGAATGGAGTGAGTCTAAGGCAAGGGCATTCATGCAAAAGTATGGGGTTGTGGTTCCAAAAACTGTCTTTTTGCAGGCGTTAAGAGGAGTATCAATAGGACAGACATCGACTATCCAAAAGAATCATGAATTTGAGAAGGAGATAACAAATACGGGTCAACCCAATATAAAAAAATTTAAGATCTTTGATAGCATACCTCCTAAGTTGACCCTACTGAGGGAGATCCAAGATGTCAAAGATGAGAAGCCCTTGAGCTACTTCTAAAAAACCATATGTAATCATTTGGGTATTAAATGTACCCACCAGTAGATGGTTAGACCGGAGGGATGAACACAACATTGAAAATCACCTTCGAATCTTTATGGAAAAGAAAATTCTATAATGTGATATAGGTCCTATCAGAGAGGAAGAGACCTACCTTGAGTGGTTTCTATTAAGAGTTTCCCAGCCTTCCACAAATTTTGTTCAAAAGTTTATTCTTCCTTACACGTTTATGAGCCAATCACATATTTAATGGCTCGATGCCTGGTTCGTAAGGATACCCATTCATGTACAATTCCAACTTAAGTTGTGCTAAAAGAGGATATATATTTATTCTATCAGGATGTTCTTTGGAATGACAACGCCTGTAGGATTGATTTTTCATAAAGTTACAGTAACTCTACCACTTTCAACGGGGCCTACCCGACATCATACTATGAGAAGCCTGATGCTTCGAGGAATGAGTTCGAAGCTCCTCCAATCCCGAAAGATTGACGCGGGCGTCCAAAATACAAACTCTGGATCACGTCCCCGCACAAAGGCATAACAATTGCCATGTCTCAGCTGTTCGCTCCAAACACAGAAAGGAACGGCCGGCCTCCTAAACATGGACTTGCCACATATTCGAAGTGAGGTCCACTCCTAGTTCTCCTAGGGTTATATATTTGTATTTATGATTTTTTAGGTTTAATTTTCGTGTGTTTCTGTTCAAAATAGTCGTACACATCCCTGTGCTCCCTTCTAGGGTTGCATGTAATGGTCAAGTGGTGGCCCGACTGTCTCTTGCTCTTGAGGCGGTCATTATGCTCCTCTACCCTTCCTCTGCACCACTCCCTTCTTTGTTGCTGTTGCTGTCCTATCAGTACTAATACTTGTTTTTCCTATAATTATTTGGGTCAACTACGGTATCAATTATAAGTATATGAAGTTGAGAGTAAGCCCTAATTGGGAAGTCTTTGATGGTTAAATGCAAGCACTTCTGAGGCTTTCGACTCTAGGATAATTGGCTGAGGGCAGTGTCCTCATCACTGAGAACTCAAGTTTGAAGATCAATGCTTGCGTGTGATTTATAATTCAACACTCAACTTCCCAATAATTTGACAAAAAATCTTCACTAAAATATTAAAATAATTTATCAAAAGTGTAATCAAGCAAATAGCGTCATAATGATGTACCAAATCATGGTTATGAAATACTTCTATGGCAGGAAGTATTGACAAATTCATTCATAGCATAGTAGATAGATATACAAAGACTATAAGGGCATGCGAGTTCCTCACTTCGTAATTTGGGGCATAGAGTAGACTGCAACAGATCAATAGCAGACAATCGCATGAGATCTTCTTTGGTCATTGGAATTTAATGAACTAATAAAACCCCCTAATTTTAAGGATAAAGGAAAATAACAAAGCTGAAATATGTAGGAAAAAAAATATATATATAACAAACAAGAACAGAAAACGAGAGATAATGCTGATCCCAATGCTAAAATGGAAATGATGATATAGATAACCAGTGTTGACTGACTGGAAATTACATATTTGAAAATACAATAGAATTTAGTAACGGGGACAATGAAAAACATACCAAGATAGCCAAGGAAATACAACACAAAAGTTAATATTTTTCATCTGAAAACTGACCAAAACATACCAGAAGTTGTCCACAAACTTCATGGCTCAGTGAATCTGCCTAAACCATCATATGCTGCTTTCCTAATTAGTGGATGGATTTCTTCATTGAAAATTTCAGCATCCAAGACCTCCATATGAGGCCAGATCTGCAAGCGGTAGAAAAACAATAATGAGAAAAATAAGAAATTATCTAAAGAGTAGAAAAGGGAACAAGAGAGCCTCTTAGGTTAATGATGACTTCCAATCAAATACATTCCTTTTGCTGAGCATGGTTAGTTTTGCTTTCAGATTTCTAAGAGGACAGCCTCCGGCATCCCTTTTCCATTTCTAGGGCTGTATTCGACAGTGAGAAGATGCCGCAGCTATGTATCTTTCCTTTCATTGCCCGTTGTTGCTCACCCCTGCTCGCTGTCATCCCCTTTTACCTGTCTCTGCTGCTGCCAACCCCTCCCGCACCAATACGTGCTGCTGCCAACCTTCCAGCCACCCAATCTGCTGCCGCTAGCCCCTCCTGCGCTATAACCTGCTGCCACCACTCTTCCAACCAGCTAACCTGCTCCCGTCAACCCCTCCGAGCACCCTTGCCGCAACCCCCTCTTACCCTCTACCCTGTTGCCCCAACTCCCTCGCAGCCCTCCAGCTGCTACTGCAACCTCCCAATCTAAAAACAACCTGCTGTCAGCAAACATCCACCACCCTCGCCATCACCCCAAGGTGTCTTTTATGTTTGTATTGTTATCTTTACTAGTGTCAAGGGTCCATATTTGTAATCTTATTGAATTTTAACAGTAATATTTGAATTTTTATTTTGATAAAGGTTAAATCTGGTATCAGTGAAATTCATAGAACATATGCAGAAATATAAGTAGAATCAGACGTAACTGCTGCACGGTTAAAGGAGAAGAAAGCCAAGGTTTAAAAATGAACCTCTGTTGAATACTGTCTGGAAATAGCCTTCAGATGACCCAAAGTTGTTAGACACCACTGCTCTAGCTCACCAATGTTCTGGGCACTAGCTGCTCTTTCACCATCAGACGGAATGCTGGAGGTTAATTGAACCAATGTGAGAAACTTCAAAGATTAAAGTTCTTCATAAATTTTCAAAAAAGCATACCTATTATTTCCTTGATCAATATCCATTTTTGGTGGTTTTTCTAGATCAACTGTCATGAATTCCGTGTCACCACCTCTCAAGTTTGGTAGTTTTCCATCAGGAGATAATGAAGGCAATCGTTCCATGAGCACAAATCTAAAGCATTTGTATAGCGATATAAATAATTCCTGCACAAAATTATTAAAATTTATTCAACTCGATCAGGAGGGAAAAAAAAAGGATATAAAATCCTTTTAAATGATGTCAAATAAACAACAATCTAATTGCAGCTCAACTATTGATTCCTGCTTATTAGGTCTTATGTGTCAAAACCTATAAGTGACTAGATGATAGAAATCTCAAGTACTGAGTTCACACGGCTGAAATAAATTACTAATAAACAAAGAAAGCATCTATTTCACCGATAATGAGTTGAAAAAAAATACTAGCTTCGTCGAACTTAACCTGGCCAAATAGTTGGGCCACAAACAAAGTCGCAGTCCCCATCGATGGAAAAATTATTCGCTAGAGACCGGACGCATGCTACGTCCAGCCTCCATTGGAGATCGGCGGCGTAGGACGGCGATAATTAAAAAAAAAATTTTTTTTAATTATCGGCAACCCGGCCGCCAGATCTTCGCGAGTCCGACGTATTGCGTCCGACTCCGACCGAATAATTTTTCCCATCGATGACTGCTAAAGAGGCCATCTAGTCACCCCATTTGAACTAGGGGTGAAAACGAACCGAACACAAACGAACATAGCTTGTGTTCGTGTTTGGTTCGTTTGAAATTTAGTTTGTTTGAAACAAGATCATGTTCGAAATTGTTCGTGAAGTCACTGTTCGTGTTCGTTTCTTAACGAACAAGTCGAACACGAGCTGTTTGAGAACGACGAGCCAATTTGACAGACCTAATATCATATAAATAATATATTATATTAATTATATAACTTATATTATATAAATATATAATATCTATATTAGTATATTACTAATATATTATATTAATATATTATTATTATTAATTTATTATATATTATAATTTATAAAATTTAATTTTTTAATATATCATAAATTGTTATATATAATAATTTTAAATTATTTTATATTTCGAACAATAACGATTCGAACACGAATAAACGCATCACTGTTCGTGTTTGGTTCGTTTAACCAAACAAAAAAAATTGTTCTTGTTCGTCTCGTTTAATTATCAAACGAATCGAACACGAACTTCTTGAGGAACTGAACACAAACTGTTCGCGAACAATGAGTTTTTTTGACGGCCCTAATTTGAACAGTTATAAATAGAATCCTCCCGCGTGAGTATTTACTACTAAACACACCGTCTGATAACTCTCTTTCGAACAAAAGCATCAACTTTATATATATATATATATATATATATATATATATATATATATATATAATAACCTTATATGACTTAGGGTCTGTTTGGTGTGGCTGTAGCTTTTTAAAAAAAATGATAGTAAAGTTGTTGTGGAGAAATTGAAATAATTAGACAGCAGCACAACCACTATACTTTAACAGATCAGGTTAAAAACATCAACTTCCCATCACAACAATTACTAAAAAGAAGCAAGAAAGCAATTCCCCAAACATACCCTATTGTGGCAGTTAGAAACATAATAATTTGGCTGACTTTAGTCAAGAGGCATAAAAGCTCACATCGTGAACTCCACATCAGCATTCCACAATAAGCTATGAATGCTATAAAAAAGGCCATCGAGACAGTTCTATTTGAAAGGTAATGGAACAACCAAAAATTAGTGAAAAAAAAAGTAATAAAATGATCTCTTGCTCAGAGAATATCTCATTGCATTCAGTATAAAAAAGAAGAATAATCATACATGGATTCCGCTTAAGATATTTGAAAACAAAGCAATAAACGTTTCATCATCACACTTGAAAACTTATTACATGTGTACTCAGATCATAAAGAGCAAAATGAAATGACAAGTAACAAATGTGATGAGAACATGTAGCTTCAAAGTTTGTTTAAAAGAAGCATGATGGCGGAAATTAAAACAACCCTACATAGCTGACGTAATATTTAAAAAGCCAAAGTATCAATTTTTATTCTCAGGCTATCAACCTGTAAATGCAAGTAATGACTAATACAAAAGAATCACTATATGTTCATCATGAACCATCAAAACAAAAGGAATCACCTTATTTTCCTCAAGAGCTCGAACAAGTAGAGTTTCCTTTACTTCTAAAGATTCCCTTATGGAAGTCTCTTCAAATTTTGCCCTATCAGCACATCCCTTGAGTCGTTTTAATCTTCCTGGTTTTTCCACCTGCACAGGTTGTCCATCAACAATTTCGAGTTTTAATTCAGCGGTTTCATACTCCTTCTGAGCCTTCAGTGAAGTCGTCTGAGCTAGCAAAATATCCTTTTCAAGTAATCTGATTTCCTTTCTTAAATCAGAGATGCGATTATATGTTTTGTTGATTGCATTGCGAAGTATCTGCAATTAAGAATTATCAAATAATAAGCAAACCATCAATAAAAATCTAAATAAAAAGAGTTGAAGTAGATGTTCAATTTGCTAAGACAAAGAATTAACCAAACCCTCAATACTAAAGCAAATTTATTAAGAAAATGAATAGGGTTACAATCACGACTCCAAAGCAGAAATGAGAACACGACGAACATCCATATCCGGCAAGGGCCGGGTAGGAAGATCCACGGACAGTGGTGGTATAGGCGAGGTGATTGAGGGCTGAGGGCAGCCAGCAATAAGAAAGATTGTGGCTGGACAGCATACTGAAAAAAAATGAAAGATGCTGGGAGAAAAGGGAGGGGGGTTGGGGGCGGGGGGGGGGGGTGGTCGGGCGGACGCAACTGGAGAGGGCTAGAAGCTTGGCGGCTGGAAGGAATAGGCTGGAAGCAGATCACAGCCACCTGTGGCTTGAAAAAATGAAACCTACAACTGGGATTAGACTAGGAGGTTGGTGGCCGGGAGCAATAGACTGGCAGCAGCAAGTCACGGTAACCTGTGGCTGCAAAAAGGGGAAAAAACAGAAGCTGGGATTAGTATGCTAGGAGGTTGGTGGCTGCTGGCGATATGCTTAGGAGGGGGTGGGGGTGCACACCTCAAACAAGTTACAACCGAAGCATTTTCTCGCTGTCGAATAGAACACTATAACAGAAAAGAGGGATGTCAGAGGCTGTCCAAACATAAATCTCAACAAAAATTAAACCCTAACACAAAAAATAACTTATTTATAATAAAAGATAACTAAGGAGGAGGGTGGAGAGTGGGAGTGGGGGGGCTCTAGCACTCCAAACTCTAAGCATGGTTCGGCCGGTTCAACTTCATGCTGAACCGACAACTTCTTACTGAATCGGTTTAGCCCCAAGCCCCCGCATCAGTCTCTCGGAATTGGGGGAGCTTATGCTTCATTTGTCGAAGCTTCCAAGCCCCAAGCCCCCAGCTCGAGTTACAACCGAAGCATTTTCTCTCGGTCGAATAAAGCCCTATAACGGAAAAGGGGAGCATCGGAGGTTGTCCAAACATAAATCTCAACAAAAATTAAACCCTAACACAAAAAAAAAAAAAAAAACTTATTTATAATAAAAGATAACGAAGGAGGAGGGATGAGGGAGGACGGAGGAGGGTGGGGGGGGTGCTTTAGCACTCCAAACTCTAAGCAGGTTCGATGGGTTCAACTTAATGCAGAACCGACAACATCTTACTGAACCGGTTCGGGCTGATTCAGCTCAAGCCCCTGCATCAATCTCTCGGGATTGGGGGAGCTTATGCTTCATTTGTCGAAGCTTCCGGTTCCCCATAACATGAAATCAAGTCTGTCGCATTAAAGGTAGTAGAGATATTCTAGCCCCTTAAAAGTTTGATTATGTAGTAGTCACTCTACAACACATCTTGATAGAATAAACATGCATCATCTCTTGGCGCATCCTGCTTAGAGTTTGGCTTTAGCAATCCAAAGCCAAACTCTACGTAGGGTTCGGCTGGTTCAACTTCATGTAGAATCAACAACTTCTTACTGAACCGGTTGGGGCCGGTTCAGCCCCAAGCTCCCGTATCAGTCTCTCAGGATTGGGGGAGCTTAGGCTTCATTTGTCGAAGCTTCTGGTTTCCCATAACACGAAATCAAGTCTGTCGCATTGAAGGTAGTAGAGATATTCTAGTCTCTTGGTAGGTCGATTATGTAGTAGTCACTCTACAACACATCTTGATAGAATAAACATTCATCATCTCTTTGTGCATCTTGAGCTAGAGCTATATATAGATGTAAGTTCAATAATTAAACTTATGAGCCCTTAAGTCCGAAACCTTCTTCTTCCACTTCTTGTACTCAGCAGAATATAGCTGATAAACCAATATGTGAGGAAAGATCAACTATGGGGTGGAATCTATGTCAGGTTGCACCATTCTCACTAGCAACCACTTAGGAAAGACATTTTCTTCACTGATAGGACTTGGATCCCTTTGAAAAATTTCCATCCCCATTAAGCTCCTGAGGTAAATTTCAAACTTGGGGTTCATCCACATCCTGTTTGGACATCTGATGATGGATATCATACTAAGAACTGAATCTAATATCTGAAAAACTACTTGAAATCTTCCCAACGTGGCACTCATTTCTACCATGCGGGACCTCCCTTAGTAAGGGCAACTCAGGGATGATTCTATTGATCTCAAAAGGTCTAAATTTCTTTTATCTGGGGTTGTTCTGTGTCAGATATTGGCTCCTCAAACTCATAGTCTCTTTGGACATCCAAGATTAGTCCTGCTGATGCTCCTCTCAACGCTTGCAAAATACTAGCTTGAGGCACCATAATCTTGTACTCTACTGGAACACCCATTACATAAGTCACTACCTTCTGGAACAACTACTGTTATCTCAACTGAAATCTCTATCTTGGGGTCAACTAGAATCGATGACGTCACTTTCTTGTTTCTGAAAATTCTTTGCAGTCTTCATCTTTTTCCAGATTACCATTTAATTCTTCAGCTTCACCCTGATCAGTGAAAGCATTCACTCTTCTGGTTGTGCAATCTAACTCACTATACCCAAAATCATTGCACCTGAAGCACCTCCTGGTTGGAAGAATATAGGAATTCGACTGGTTCCTTTTGTTCTCCACTATGAATTAACATTTCCTTTGACGGGGTCAGCATGGATGTTCTACTGGGCCTAATCTGATTGTAAGATCCTGAGATTGAACTCTGCTTATAAGATGTGGTGATCGCCTGGTGATATGATCTCTCAACTTCTGAAACTTGGGTCTAAATTTCTGTCTGCAGTAAGCTGGTAGGAACAGACGTTGCATCTCACACTTCATATTGGACAAGATGGTAATGTTGTCTTCTACCCTCACGCTGGCATCTAGACTTCAGATTCTTGTCCCGTTCTTCCCCTTCGACTCTCCAGATCACAATTGAGGGTAATTCCCCTTGGGTTTCATCATCCATCTCTGCAAGTCATTAGTGGATATGATAGAGTTCTTGTTGTATCTCTTCCTGGATAGACTCGGGCATGGGCATGTATCTGCTTCGTGACATGACCAGTATTTAGAGTTAGGAGGTGAAAGAGGGTGTAAAAATTGTTTTAGGGTTGTTAATTTTCAGGAAATTAGGGTTAGATCAAAATTTGACTATGAATTGAGAAAATGAAAGACAAATTTTGGTGGAGGGGTAAGACAAGTGCTAGAAAACACTAAGATAGGACTAGGGCTAACCCGACTCTGATACCAAATGATACCGGAACTAACCAAATCCGTAAAAACAAAAGCAAATTTTGTTAAGCAAATAAATAGGGTTACAATCATGACTCCATAATAGAAATGAGAACAAGACAAACATCAATATTTGGCTAGGGTTGGGCAGGAAGATCCGGGAATAGTGGTGGTGTTGGCCAGATGGTTGAGGGCTGAAGAGCTGATGGCAGCTAGCAAAAAGCAGCCGACCACAAGCTAGGAAATTAGGGAAATGGGAGACAACAATTGGAGAAGGGATAGAAGGTTGGACAGCTGGGAGTAGTAGGCTCAGAGTTTGGTGGCTGGGAGTGATAGGCTAGAAGTAGGTCACTGTAACCTGTGGCTGGGTGTTATTGCTGGAAGAAGGAAAGGTTACTGTAGGTGTGTTGGATGGGTGCAGGGTGACAGGGAAAACAGGGAGAAAGGTGGGGAGTGAGGAGGATTGAGAAAGCTACTACACATTACATCGTATGAGTTAAAGCCGGAGTACCTTCTCTTCGTCCGACGCAGCACTAGTAGGAAAAAGGGAGAAGTCGGAGGCTGTCCAAACAAAAATCTCAACATAAACTAGACCCTAATATAGAAAAGAACATATTTATAATACAAGATAACTAGGAGGAGAGAATCTTTCCCCTCGGGTGGCAACAATCCAAATTTAAGCACCCACATCAGACAAACAACCAAATTGACAATGAGCTTTTTACCAAATGGCTTTCCACACCAAAAGCTGCTGAAATTTGTTGAATGTCAAGCATGAACTTTTAAGGTAAATCAATGAATTCGGTGCATGATGACTTAGTCATAGTATACATGCAAAATATAGGGTTTGACCAATTATCAAAGAGAAAAACTGACAATATTTTACAATCAAAGAATATAATGTTATACTGCATTCATATATATAAAAGCATTGTTTTTATATGATGGGGCATATTTAAGTGCATTAAACTATAAAACATACTTGTACAGCTGGAGAGAAGCAAAGTTGAAGTTTAGGTGTTAAATATGTAAATACATAAGAATTGGGTGATGTGTATGTAAATCTTACTTTAATTGTAAATTGATTTCAGAATTAATTTTTTGAATAAAACCACCATTATGCACTATATCATGCAAAGATTATGTTGAATGCAAAGTATCAGTATATAAAAGAAAGTAAATATTTTTATTGCAGAGATCCTACAAAATTTTGCACAGGAGTTAATTCCTTCACAGATAACAATTATATCACAAGCTCTTTAACAAATGATAGCTGAAATAGGCACACAAAGGCTGATTTGACAAAATAAAATGAGCAGGAATGGACAAACAAAGACAACCCTTCATAAATTAATCACACGTACTGAGGCTATTCAAGTTAATATGACAATTGTAACAAAATTACAACAGAACAATGCGCTGAATAAATTCCATAACTAAAAATGGAAATTTTCCCAATGAATTCACTGGAAATACTTCAGCATGTCAACAAATAATCACTTTCTTCACTGCTCTTAATTTAAAAATTAAGACAACAGAATTAATACACAAGAACTTACCTCCCATGGGCGATCTGAAAGATGAAACTGATCAACATTATCTTCAGAGAATACCCAACTGACGATAGCCAAATTTGAAACGAGACGGTAGCCCATCATTCGGTCAATGGCTATTGCGATCATCTGGGTATTGTTCTTCCAGTACGAGGTAACTTCATTAATCACAAGAACTTGCATGTCCATATCAGAGCTGAGTTTGGCAATAACTTGCCCATATCTCTCCAGTACAGTTACTAAATGTGTGAAGCTTTTTGAGCCAATTTCTAAGAGAGTCTGGACGACAACTTCAATAGCAAATTTGTTTCCATGTAATGGAATCACATTTTCCTCTATCCATAAAATAATTTCACGAGTAGTCTTCCGTGACCTAACCATGCTGTTCAGTTCTGCAGAGAGTTTATGGCCCTTCCCAGCTTCTTGATCGTTATCAATAACATATCGGAAGCAAGATCCACCTTTTGGGGGAAGAAGCTCCTCCAGTGCTGGGGCGTTCTCAATGCTCTGAAGGAGCATGGGATGAAGGGGCAAAAAGTAAAACCATAAATGCGAAGTAGCAATGATCCGAAAAATAACAAAGCAGTAGCCCTGCTAAATCCTAGCTTTCTAATGAAGCATGAATTATCATTCTTTTCATATGCTTTTAGAGAGCTAAACATATTTCTCATCTTAAAATTGGATTTGTTAGGAAACATTTGGCAGCAAAATCTTATCTATTTTGTAATAAGCATAGTTCAATTATCATGTTGACGCAAATTATGCAGATAAAAACATATAAAAAGTAGTAGTATGGCTGTAGTAGTGCAAGTGTAAACAATTTATAACATTTATCATTTATTGAGCATGCCAACTATTAAAAGGTGATTTACACCCATGCTACCAAAATCTGCCCTACTTACAAAACTACGGCCCTTCCTCAACAAAATAACTTGCAACCATATGTATTTGTGCATGCCACAATAAAACAAAGGGTAATCTTTTAAACAAATAATAATAATAATAATAATAATAATAATAATAATAATAATAATGATAATAATAATAATATTAAAAATAAATAATAAATAAAAAAAAACAATATAAGAAAAGAAAACCAGTTGCTATTGCGAACTTCAAAATTTTGGCGGGAATTGGATGATGGATGCAGGATTGAATTAATAATTTAAATAGCCAGGATTTAGAAGCTATGCATTAAATTGTGTGATAGAAAAGTACCGCATAGACTGAAAAGAAAATTTTATCAGATGGTGGTGAGATTTGCAATGCTCTATGGTGCTGAATGTTGGCCTTTAAAAGAGAAGCATAATACTAAGTTAAAGTGTTGCCGAAATGAGAATGATTAGGTGCATGAGTGGCTTTACACTTAGAGACAAATTGCGAAATGAATATATCCGTGATAGGGTTGGTGTAGCTCCAGTGTCAGACAAAATTAGAAAGAGTCGCCTGAGATGATTTGGTATTAAACGTCAACCATCTAATGATCCGATTAGGAGAGTAGATGTTTTAGATTCGACTTATGTTAAGAAAGGCAGAGGTAGACCTAGGAAGACTTGGGCTTATTGTATAAAAAATGATCTTAATTTATTAGAATTTAATGAAAATATGACACTAAATAGGAAGCAATGGAGAAAAAGGATTCACGTAGCCGATCCCACTTAGCAGGATTAAGGCTCCGTTGTTGTTGTTGTATTAAATTGCCCTAACATATCTATATGTTCATTAAAATCAAACAAAGCATATATCATCATATGTTGGAGAATAGGTTTGACTGAATGGAGTAACTGTTCCGACACAGTGGAATTCAAGAAGGTTGAGGATGGTCACCACTACCATAATAGTGGAAAAAAGTCCAAACCACTGTAAAAAAACGGATTGAAACAAACTTCTTCTGGTGATATGCTAAGTTGATCTGTTTGTCGCAGGCAAACTATATTTGTAAGCTGAAAATAACTACGTGGGTATCATCTAGAGGTTCACTAGTCTGGTAAACAAGCACAACATTTCAAAAAAAAAAAAAAAAAAAAAAACTGGTATTTTCCACCCAATATAAGTATGCAAAATTGTAATCAAACAATCTAAAGTATTGCAAAAATTGTAGTAGTGACAAGAACAATTGGAAGCAAGCTTCATTATGAAAACAGCAGAGAGGGCAATTTTTTTAAAACTTTTGGTCCTAAAGACTGTTATGTTATTATTCAGACTTCAAATGAGAAAAACAATATTACATAAACAAACATACGAATAAGAAATCAAATAATGCATTGGTACTAAAGATTGAACCTTACCTGTTTAATTTTATCCCAATAACTTAAACGAATTTCCCTTTCCAATATTTCTTGAACAAAAACTCTTTGGGGAGCCCACCTAGGCAGATACTTCACATACGCCCATTCTTCCCAAGGCCATATATATTGAAAGTTAGCTCTGCATAATAACAATATAAGTTTGAAAACTAGATAATTTTGCTAATTTTATATTTCCACTGATTAACGATTAAAAGGAGTTAAGACAAATGTTGAAAAAGTAGTGTCAAAATATAAATATTTTTCATGTGCTAAGAGAGAGATGGCAATTATATTAATTAGTGTTTACAGCTGCATGGTTAAACGTATGCTATAACACCATTCCTCCAGGTTAGCAGACAAAATGCAAAAAACTAAAGCATTGTTGCACCTAATTTTTAATACATACTACTGGCATGCCCGCATAGAATTTGCAATTACATGGGTAGGAAAATAATAAAAAGGATATGAGTATTCATATTATCAAAATAAACAATAAATAAATTATAGCCACAAATCAGTACTTCAAACATTGTTAAAAATTAAACGGACATGGCTATAAGCATAACCTATGTAGCATTAAACAATTCTTTTTGAAAAGCTCAATTTGTGTCAATAGCAAATCCTGTTTCCAAGGTATTGTAGAAATCCCACGATGAGAATTACGAGAGGACTAAAAGGGCTATTTCCTGTATGGATAATATTTTTCTTTATTTTCTTATTTCCGAGTTAGGTTATTTTCTATTATGGGACTTTTATATATGTTGTAGTAAGCTGTTTTAATTTTCATTTATGCTGATTTTATGAATTGAGAGACTTTTATAAGTGTTATGCTCTTTAGAGTGTTGTATCATCTTCCATTTGCAAGTGGTGTATCAATATCTTGCTCAGAAACGGGTAGTGGAACCTCCTAGCCACGCGAACTTCACCTATTTGAAGTTGTGTACTGCTTTCAGCAGGGACAGCCGCCAACAACATCAAACCTGTTCCCGAAGAGTAGATTTATTCCCATATTCCCTTTCAAAATCCGTAAATCCCACGCATTAGCCTTTGCTTTCCCTTGCTATTCCTCAACATCTCCAAAAGAAAAAAAATATGTACAAAATCCGCTTCCGAATATCTTCTTGAAATATTGCACTTTATTATATTTAAAACAAAACAATTACCAAAAAAGGAAAGAAAAGCTATGCATGTACAGAATTAGACCTATCCCTCACTACGAACAGAAATGAGATCACTATAAGCATGTACACGTTTCAAAACAAAACTCCTATCAATGCTAAAGTAGCCCTCCCAAAACATTATGGTAACCAACTTATATATTAAGTTATCACCTTCAAGAATGAACCCTGTACTATCGTACATCCATTGCTTGATGACTTGTTCGAAAGAGAGAATAATATGAAGCTTAACTCTACCCACAACCCAGCGTTCAAATTCTATTCCAAAATACAACTACCTTGTTCATCTTGAATGACTGTACAAGTTCCGGCCATACTGAAGAAAGAAAGAGTGACGTTGATCTTGAGCCATCAGGTGGGGCCCGAGGGGGCACAACCTATTCAGTTGGCCCGCAACCCATTGCTCCCGGAATGGATAAAGTTGCATGTTAGAGAGGATTGTAAGAATTAAGCATCAATAATGACCGGCGTGCCGTGCATCTGACCATGTGGCTTTGCATTTCTCACTCTCTTGCAGTAGTGAACAGCATGGAAAAGCATGTGAGCATAGAGGATGTCAGCAGAACGAGGGCCTCCACATAAATAGCAAAATGCAACAAATAAAAACCCCAACTAGCAAGGTTTTGAATTACAGATTTCAATACCAAGCAGTCAGAAACAATATGCGACCGATTCTCGATATTCTGATAGCCCCATGGGCAAAAATCCATTTCCATAAGGTCTCGCTTCAAAAGCAACACCTTAATTGGAATGGCAGTATGAGCCATCAACCACCAGAACATTTTCTCAGATGAATGAAAGCAAAGTTTATTAAGTCAAGTAAATTCCTCTCTAATATCCGCAAACTTAGCCTCATAACCTGGAAGGGAGCCAGCCTGCCGGAAGGAAACTGGAAGAGGGCCGGCCTACTGGAATGTACAGGAGGCGGCTAACGGTCGCAGGATGGGTACTGGAGAAGTAGTGGAGACCTGGACAGCAACTGGAAGAGATTTCAGTAGAGTGGACAACAGCCGGAAGGGCTTATGATAGCAGTCAGAAGGGTTGGCAGTGCACGGGACAGCGATCGGAAGGGCTTATGATGGACTGGACAGAAGCCGAGAAGCGCTTGGGATGGACTCGACAGCAGCCAGAAAAGCTTACACAAACTGGACAGCAACTGGAAGAGCAATCGAGAGGAGGACTGGCCAACCGTTAAACCAGGCCGACTGTCCAACCAGCCCCATGATAGGTATGCTAACAATTACTCCTCTACCAAAGAAGGAATTCAAATAACTTTGGTGCCTACGAAGAAGGGGATTCATGCTACAGTAGTCGGGTGCATGATTGCAGCATCTCGCGGTAAGGTGCGGAAATGGAAGGTGGCTTCGAGGCAGCTAGAACACTGGATAATTTCTATTTCATTACGTAGTTGCTTATAATTTTATTTCAAGTTTTATCCTTCAAGGCAGCTAGAACACTGGATCACGAAGTTCATTGGGAGTAGGTATGATGCTCTTTATGAGTCTGGAAGAAAATTTTGATCAAATTTCGAGACATACGGTTTCAAGAGTTTGACATAAACCCTAAATAAATTTGAATTACAAAAATTCAAGTCATCTTATTATAGTATCCGAGTAATATTATGGTGCATAATGTGTTCTATTGGCAACATTAGCATTATTAGAAAGTTCAATAGAACTTCGAGACTTGAGGGGTCAATTGCTTGAGAAATATGTTCATTCATATCAATAAGAAGGGTCAGAGGAACAAGGAAGGATGTCCGGATCAAGTCATGCATAATAAAGAGATCTACTGTCTATATCAGAAAGAGGTAGTAGACACAGCAAAACCGTCTTTTAAACCATGGACATGGGTACCACCTTACACACCAGATGATCGGTCTCCCAAACCAAGTAGAGGAGAATGGTAAATTAGTCTGTGCATTAAATTGAATGATACAAATATTATTTCATAATCATTTTTTTTATATTAACACAGACAGTCGCTTAGATGAGAGACTACCGCTGCTGAGTTGCATGCTCACACACATCAACATAAGAAGACCAACAATGGGTCGACAATAGATCTCAACAAATGCAAATAAATTAAAAGTTTTACTTGTATATTTGTAGAATTTATTTACAATTTGATTTTGATGCTAATTACATTTTATAATATTTTATAGGATGAGAATGTGCGCTTGAAGGAAGCCCAACTGGAGTTTTGGTAGCTCTAGTAGTCTGCATGACCAATCAATGAGTGTACAAGATTTAACCAAACAACACTAGAAAAATAAATACTATTATTGAATTCAAATAAGAGATTACAACCAACACACTAAAATAGAAAATAATAACATGACACACAACATGTGAATAGGGTGAACCTAAGTTGGTCGTAGTGGTCTTTAGAAGTTTAGAAAAGTGGCGGCAAGTTAATGACGGGCTAGCTAGCATGCGGGGAAACAGTGACATGAAAGTATTGGATAGTTGTTCTGAATGACAACAAGAAAGAAAGAGCGGGAATAGAAAGGAAATAGAGAGACAACATTGGCGCCTTGCTATTTTGGGCGGTAGTAACAACGTAGGACAAGCAGCAAGCAGCAGCAGCTTACTGTTTGGACAACAACAACATTATAGAAGGGTGGACAACATGAAACGACAAGCCAAACAACAACAGTTTGTTGTTTTGGATAGCAACAACAAGGTTAAAAAGTGATGTGGCCGGCAACTGAGGAAAGTGGCGGTTGCAGGAAACAACAAAAGAGTTGTTATTATGGGCAATTGCAATAAGGAAGGAAACAAGCAGTGAAGGGAGGGACACAGAAGAATGTTAGACGAGGATAATCACCTTCTCGGAAGTGAGATATAGTCAAAGCATCACTCAACCCTTGGATACAACTCAGAAGGGAAAGCCTGAGACGCTAACGGCTGTCCCAAACAAATACAATCAAAATTTGTCCTAAAACACGACAAAATCAACATATACAGACCTACAGTAATTTAGAATTAGGCCCCCTACTATTAGGCAAAAATTCCTCGGAAGAGGAGGGTTGATCGACCTGAAAATTTTCTAAACTAAACCGACTCAAGAAACTGTTGAGGCCATTGGTCTAGGCAACCCATGAGGCCACCAGTTCGGGCAGCCCCTTGATGCCCACTTCCTGTCCAAATGCAGGAGAAGCCCACATCAATCAAAACATGAGATCTAGAGGGAAGCTGCTTGGGGGAGGACGAAGGGGAGGATCTCGCTCATAGAGATTTGCTTACGAGTTACACACTCTCTAATGAGAGGTCACCATCAATTGATGAAGAAATCAGCAGGCAAGTGACAACAATGTCGAGTTGCAGGCCCACTTCTCCGTTGAGCTACATTAGATGGAATTGAAGCTAAAGTTCTCCATAGAGGAGAAGATCGGTGTCAGGGCGGTTACGAGGATTGAGCAAATGTGATGCGAGGCACGTTGGCAAGGAAAGCGACTAATAGTCGATGAGTACAAATAATTTTTTATTTTCTCTGTATGCGTAGATATTAATATATACTTTTATACTTTTTGTGCAAATGCCCTTATAGTGGACACTTTTTTTAAATTAATTGCTTTGTTTATTTTTCTTTTATTTATTATGGATGTTCTTGCGTGTTCTCTTACACTATTCTAAGATGTATAGATGTAGTTATACATTTTTTCCATTTACAATTACAATTGTAAAATTTGTTCGGCTAAGAGCCTTTTTTTTGTTTTTAATGCAGATTTTTACTGGATTACAAACTGATATTTCAGCTAATAATCAATGACGAAAGGTGCAATTGAATTATATGCGGGGTTCCATTAGTCACTAAATTAATGGGGAAATATTAATCGATAAACTATCGATAATTCCGAAGGTAAGAGTGACTATAAAATTATAGGTTTTCGGTTGTCAATTTTGCTACTTATTGAGTCGGACGTCAACTCAGTTAAAAATCAACTGTAAGTCTGCCGGAACATCATTAATAGAAAAATTTTTCTAGTAAAAAATTAACTTCCGACCAACAATAATTTGGCTAATCATTATCCATCGTAATTCTGCAGGAGATCAAAATTATTGGTAGAAATAATCATTTTTATAGGCTATTCTGTTCGCCAGTAAAACACGACTTTTTGTAGTCTGATTTTCTAAACAGCTTGATTCTCTCAAGTTTTAACCTAGCTTAGTGAAATGCATTTTATATCATGCAATATATCATATGATGTCACATTGATGTTGGACTGGTAATTATTATTATAAACAAAGTTTATCAATGGAATACTGTCCTCCCAACTATCTCCAAAATCCAAAAAATATAACCTCAGCAAGTCTTATAATGCTTGAATAATTTTTTTTTGAATTGGCTAACAACACGTCAATGAAATGATGTGTTGAAATATAACTTAGTACCAAAACCTTCATGGGTGCCCCACTATAGTCTAGCATATTCATAAAAATTAATTAATTATTATTGTTCTTCTAATTAGGTTCAACAAAAATGCAGAACCTTGCAAAACAAAATCCCATCACATACATTACTATTTTCATCAATGCCTTGTATATAGGCGAATTAAAGTTCTCACAAGCTTTAGTTATTTGAGTTTTTTTTTGTTCCCTCATAAGTTTGATTTTAATTTCATCCTTGTTTTCTTTCAGAAAATATTTCTTTCTTCTTTGCAATAATTTAAATTTTGAAATGGGTCATCAAATATTTTTAGTGCACTAGACATGTTAGAACATTTCATTTTAAAAAGAATGGGTGATAATCAAATATTTTAAATTGCAAAAGAAATCTCTTGAGTTGATCTCATGTTATAATATGTCCATAGTATCCCTCATTTTGATTTGATTGAGCTTGCATTGCTTCGTGGAGCATACTCAATCATGGACAAGCGGTTAAAAAAATTCATGGTTCCTAAAATAAATGAACATGCATATTCCTTCATTCAACAAAGAAAATTTGGATCCTACAAATAAAAAGAACTCGAATGCTTGTGACAGTACTTATATCTTTAAGATAAAAAACAAGACCTTAGCCACAAAATAATAAGGATGATCCATTTTTAATTAGTTTAATCTACTACAAAGCCTTCAACAATGGATATAATATTATTAATATATTCAAATGAAATGTAGCTAAAAAGGGGCCATTTTCAAAATTGTTTCCCTTCTTTTTATTAAATATTTTATTTGACATTATAAGGAAAAGATTCTCGAAAAGAATTATTTAATCTTTCAAAAGGAAGTTATTGTCATCATTCAAACAAAAGACAAAAAATAAAAGAAAAAAAAAAAAAACTAAGATTGCCAATAAGCAGACGAAAAGTTTGATGCTGATCAGACAAAGCATCATCACATTCAAACAATCTAAAATAGAACTTTTCTCCCATAAAGCAGAAGTAGCCAAACTTAAAATTAAAATGATCATTAGGGCACTCTACGATGCAAATATTAAAAAGGATATACATTAAAACAAAGATATTGGAAGCTTTATGGCAAGCCAACATGCAAAATTTGGATAAAAAAAGAGAATAGATAAAATAACAAAGGATATATATAGAATGGCATCGGCGGGCAACTCTGGTATGGTTTCGCCCAATGGCGATTCCCCTGAGTTGATTCCTTCGGTTTCCCTCAACTAGCTTCGTCATGCCCGACGACGAATCGCTCATCGGTTTCGTCGTGCCCAACGAGAAGAGGTTTTGTCCATCGGCTTCCTGCAGTTTTTGGTCGAGCCTTCTCGCACGTCATCACCTCTTCCTGATGCATTTGTGCCTTCGATTTCGTCGTGCTCAATAACAAAGGGCTTCTGTCGAGCCTTTCACTCACGTCGTCTCCTCTTGACGTAGTCCCCTGAATGAGGTCTTGCGTGCACTCCTTGCATGTCGAGATGGCCTCGAGCTTTGTTCCTACGCCGACTCCCTTGTCGGCGATAACACAGCTCGCGCCCCCTTCACGTATATATTTTCGCAGTGATACCACGACACTTTAGCGCTAGGCATTGACACCGTTTTTATAAAAAAAAAACATCCCGAAAAAATAGTAAGCCTGCAATTTTTCTCTAAGGCGAGATCTCCACTTAGCTTCATCCTACCGGCTGATTTTAGTTGGTAAATTCCTTTATGGAAACCCCATACTCGAGCTAATTCGAAAATATTTTGAGCAAATGCAGATGAAAGGGGAATGAAAGATTGGTAAACTGGACGGTAGACATATTCTCATACAGTTATCAGATGATGAAGTCTATGCCTAATTGTTTGGGAGAAGACTCGTTCGAATAGATAACCGAGTGAAAGTTTTAAAATGTACGATCAATTTTGACTCTCTTACTGAACCTCCTACCATTCCTGTATGGTTGTGCTTCCCGGATCTGAAGTTTCATCCTTTTAATCAAGAGTTCATCTTCTCCTTAGCTATGGTTTACGGTAAACTTCTTAAAACTGATATCCCTACAGTTAATTTGAGTCGGCATTCTAAAGGCAGAGCTTTTGATTGAAAGAGACATTACTTTACCTTTTTCGGGAGATATTTGGATTGGCTCACAACACTAGGATTTTTGGCAACAAACGAAACTCAATCAGATCCCACTTTACTGCACCTACTATCGTATGTTTGGACACTATCACTCTTATTGTTATCATCTGCACGCTCATTTAAAGCCTCAGAGTAAAAATGTTATTGGGCCCTCTATCCCAACATACAGTTGTCTCTCCTCCACCCCTGAGTGCAATCCACTGGTTATTGAAACATTGGTTAAAACGCCATCAGCTCTCCCTCCTACTACCGGAGACCCCCCTGACCATATTGTTTTTGTTTCTGCGATTGATGTGTTGCAGGATGTTTCAGCTGGGCAATTTGCAACTTCAAATCGAAAACAATACTGACAAACTGTACCTACAAAAGACAATGTTCGGTCTGATAGTCAGAAGAGCCTTGAAGATCCTCATATTCTAGAAGCATTAGGTGCAGAGGAGATAATTCACACTTCACATACATAAGAATCATTCAATGTTGTAACTGTTGGCAATCATTCAACTGTGGTTCTACCACCTCAATAGAAAGAACAAGTTGTTACTGTTAGTCAGATGCAAGGGGCTCATCAGCTTATACATGCTCGGTAATCTGTTGACACACACTGATCAGTTGAGCCAGTCTTCGGATAAGGAATGACAGGTTTACACATCCAAAAGGAAGAAGAAGAATGTAGGCCCACTCGAGCATGGAAACTTAATGGATGATACTTTGGTTACTTCGGGTAATGACACCATACTCAATAATTTGTTAGCTAGCTCTCTTCCTAGAACTAGAGGCAAAGACAGGACTAAATTGCGTCGTCCCTAGCTACTTGTTTCCTGCGATTTGATAGTTTTGATTTTTTTGGGTTTACATGTATCCTTTCACTTTTGGGACCTTTGTGTGTATTCTACTGTGAGTAGGGTGCCTTTTTGAGCCCTCTCATACAATCTATCTGTAACTTTTCTATTTTAATATATTAGGCCTTGGGCTTTTTCAAAATAAAATAAAATAACAAAGATATACATCTGTATCACCTATTGAATTCCACAAAAGAGGTTTAAAAACTTTATGGTATCACAAGGTAAAACACTTGTAGGAGGTACATATTCTCTTGCATTCGCAAAAGCTATACCCTCTTCAGGCACATTTAAAGTATTGAAGATGAGCATTTTCAACACCTAGATGATTGTTTAACAACCGCAAACTATATGACCAATCCTTCACATTTATTTCTTATATTCATTGTTTCAATTATAAAATAAAACTATTGTTGATGGATCTTTAAAAATTGTGGCTGGCCAAGGTTAATTTTACAAATAAATCACTCAATAAGAATTATTCTTCATATTCCTAAATTATTTATAAACTAAATATAGATCAAAATTTAACTATAAATTCAAAATGTAATATTGTGCCGCATACTTCGCAATATATTTCAAGAATAAGGCAAGAGTATGACAACTAGACTTGTTAAAGAAAGAACAAATTTCTACCACCTTGGGAAACCTAATGACTAAAGAGCTTCCAAATTGTCTGTTGTATTATACTGTCTTTCTGAACCTTTAAATCTAATAAGAAAATGATAGAACTCTAAACCCTACATATTGGCTATCTTTCTGTTGTTATTCTCAAACTATACTTTCTTTAATATTAAAAAATAATAAAATCAAATAATATCATAGTGATACTCATGAGTTAGCAAAACACATGCACATTGGTTTCCAATGTATAACCCAAGTACTCAATGTCCTATTTCTCTCATTTATAATGACATCGCAGGACGTCTTCTACACCAAATATCTGTAGAACTTGGTGCTTGTGTCCTTTATTGCTAGCTACACCCATGTGCCATGAACTGTTCAAATAAAAGTCTGAGTGACATAAGCACTACATTTACCACCTTTTCCAACATAATAAAAAAATCAATTTAATCTAGAAATTAAAGAAGTTACATCCAACAATTCCAAAGACATTTTTAACTACTCACTTTTTCCGTATTTCAAAGATAAAGGACTAGTATTTGAGTCCTCTTATATATACAAAACTTAACAAAATGGGTATTTGAACTAATGAATGACAATCTACATGCTATCACTAGAGTTTTTCTTCTTAAAGAAAAAGATCCAAAACCATATTAGGGGGAAGCTATTCTAATAGCCTCTCCTATCATGAATTGATTACCTACAAGCTATGAAGCACGAGCACGGACACAGACATAAACATGGCGACACGGAAACGACATGATACAGAGACACGACATAATTGAAAAACATAGGACACGACACGTCATGGACACGTTTTTATATTTAATTATATATGAACATGTAATATATATTTTTCCATTTTTCTGTATTAAAAATATCACAACATAAATAATGCAACATAAATTTTTATCATGTTTGATAAAATTAAATTAAAATTAAATATAATATGTTTCAAAAGAATTCATCCAAATTACAATCCAACTTAACTACAACAATTTAGAAAATTCCATGATTACAAAAAAGAAATTACTAATGCTCACCCTCCACAAATATTGGATGCAACTTTGATACTCGATTTTGATGAATCTTAGAGGAAGCTTCAACATGACAAGAGATGGAGCGGTTGAGACTACGAGGAACAATTACGGCTACACGTATACGGTTAAACTCATGCCCGATGCGATGTTGAGATGTCTCAGGCATGTTTGAGCTAGAAGAAAATCGCATATACTTTGTAGCGTAGAAGAAGAGTTGGGGTGTGTCAGACAAGAGTCGGTGTCCAATACGTGTCTAACATGAGTACGATATATTATTAGAAGTATTGGTGCTACATAGCCCATAAGTATCCATGACTTCAATAGTCCCTCATATGTCCTATAGAAATTCTTTCCCTGCTTCAAAAACTCAAATAATCTTATTCCTTGTTTTTATCGATTCACATCCTTAAAGCAAAATAAAACATAATTCAAGGACAACTAATTGTGTTCTTATTGGTTAATCATCCGCTAGAAAATGATATAAATAAGGGTGTTAAAAATTGACCCTACACATAAAAACAACTCAGACCTGACTCAAAAAATGAGGATCAAGTTCAGGTTAAAAAAACTAATGCATTTTAAATTTCCAAGTCAGGTTGGGCTAACCCCGAAAATGATAAAAAACTAACACTCCAAACTGAATTTGACTCGAGCACTTCAATTATGATAAGAGCGGAGTCCCCTATCATTCTTGTTTGGATAAAGTTTTCGGATTTAAAAGTACAGCATTTCAACTATAAAATTCTTTACTTCTTAGCAAGTGCTTACGATAAGCCTCTCAAGATTGATAGTTCTATACTTGCTGTCATATAAAATGGCATCGTCAGCGGGTAGCTCCGCTAGGCGAAACCTCGCGGTGTCCTTGCTCTCGTCGAGCACGACGACAAAGGTTTTCGTCCAATCCTCGGCTTGCAATTTGTTTTGAGGTTTGGTACGTCGTCTCTTTCGTCGTCCCCTTCGCTTTTTCGCACTTTGTCGATTTCGTCGACCTCGACGACAAAGCTTTTAGCACGCCGCCGTCGTCTCACCGTCTCCTCGCAGCAGCTCGCACACCATCTTCCTCCTACTACAAGACGGTTGCATCGAGTGCGTCGGTTGGCCAAGCCTTTCCTAGGTCGCAGACGCCTTCTCTGGACAGCTGCGCCATCGCTACTCTGCTGTACTCCAGAGCGTCATCCTTCTTGGTATTTCCTCACGCAGTGACTGACAGCGGCCAAGAAGATGGCCTCAGGGGTTCTTTTCTATGCTGCCGCCCTCGTCGGTGATAACCTCGCTCCCGCTCCTCTTTCAAATATGTTCCTGCAGCGTTACCACAATGCTTTTGCACTTGGAGTTGAAACTGGGTTACTCAGAAAAGGCATCCCGTAAAAACGGGAAATCTGCAATCTTTCTCACAGAGGCCGAGATCTCCACCCTAGCTGCATTTTGCCGATTGTTCTTAGAAGATAAGTTTCTTTATGGAAACCCTAAACTCGAGCTGATTCGAAAGAATTTTGAGCAAATGAAGCTGAAAGAGGGTTGAAAGATTGGCAAATTGGATGGTTGGCATATTCTCATTCAACTATCAGATGATGAAGACTACGCCGAATTGTTTGTGAGGAAGCTCCTTTGAATAGACAACCGAGTGATGAAGGTTTTAAAATGGACGGTGGATTTTGACCCTTGTACTGAACTTCCTACCATATTTATGTTTGGCTGCGCTTCTCAGGTTTGAAGGTCCACCTTTACAATCAAGAGCTCCTCTTCGCCTTAGCTATGATATATGATAAAACCTCTAAAACTGATACGCCTACAATAAATCTGACTCGGCCGTCTGAAGCCAGAATTTTGATAGAATGGGATATTAGTTTACCTTTTCCGGTAGAGATATGGGTTGGTACACAACATCAGAGATTTTGACAGCAAACAGAACTCAAACAAATATCTCTTTACAGCACCCACTGCCGTTTGTTTGGACACTCCTTCACAATGTTATTATTTGCATCCGAATCTAAAACCTCCAAGTAAAAATGCTACTGGATCTGCCCCACTTCATATATGTCCATCTTCCACTCCCGAGTGCAATCCACCAACTATTGAAACACCGGTGGACACGATGTCACCTCTCCCTCCCACTACCGGAGATAATATTGTTTCTGTTATTCCGACTGAAGAATTGACAGATGATTCAGTTTGACATCCTATAACTTCTATCACTGTTGAAAACAATACTGCATGATCCTTACCTCCAAAGAATATTGTTCGGTCCGATAGTCAGGAAAGCATCGCAGCCCCACATCCTCAGAAAGCGTCAGGTGCTGAGAAAACATGTTTATCATCTCTTCAGAATGAGAATGTTGCTACTGTTAGTCAGGAGCATGGGGCTCATCCTCTTCTACATGTCCGATAATCTATTCAACACACTGATCAGATGAGTCAGTCCTTAGATGAGGAATGACAGGTATACACATCTAGGAGGAAGAAGAAGAATGGAGGCACACCCCAGCTTGGGAACTTAATGGATGATACTTTAGTTACTTCGGGTAATGACACGACACTGAACAATTTATTAGCTCGCTCCGTTCCTAGAACCAGAGGCAAAGACAAGACCAAGCTGGCTCGCCCCTAGCAACTTGTTATTATCTCTTTTGGGATGTTAGTGTGTCTGTATTGTATGGGTAAGGCGCCTTTTTTGAATCATCTCATACAACATTTATGTACCTTTTAAATTTTAATATAATTAGCTCTTGGGCGTTTTCAAAAAAAAAAATGTATACATATATCAACTTTTTTCATCTTGAAAATAAAGAACACATGCACGCCCATGAAGAATTTTAGTATATTCAACAGCAAAAGTCGACTTTCAGCCTAAATTAAGAGAAACTAACTTCAAAAAAAAATTCCAAACTTTTTTTTTTATGGAAAAGAACTAAAAACCATTGATCCTAAGAAACAAATATGATATGATTTCATCTTTTATTTGAAGTACGGAAAACTGAATAAATTAATCATTCAAAAGTCTCATAATAAACTTACAAATGGTGAGAAAACCATAGAATCAGCCTTGTTCGGCACTCCATATCTAAATAAGCAATTTTCTCAAACAACGCACGTACTGCTCCAGCTACTACAGCAGGGAATGCTCCAGGAAGTGCCTGTAAATATTTAATAATAAATCAATCAAAATTAGAAACTAGGCCTCCCGTCAAATCATTTTCAACTAAGCACAGGCAAAACATGAAACAATACAAACCACGACATAAAGAAGATTACATAATAAAGTCTCAAAAAAAAAAAAAGATACAAACCACTCTTGATCTATCATACTTAAATTATATCATTCTTCAAATCGAGAAGTCTTATTAATAATGTAATTATTTTTAAATATAAAGTGAACAACAAAGAACCATCTAAACTTCAGAAAGGAGAGTGTAATAGATACCAGAGTTGATCCAAAATCCAATAGAAAAACAGGTTTTTATTACGCCAGAAAACGGGGTTGCAATCAAAGACTCAAACATAAAAAGAAAAAACAACACAGCACGAATCTCCGGCTAGGTGAGACGGGACAGCTGGTCGACAACAGTGAGAGGGGGCTTGGAGAGGTGGTGGCAGTTTGGGAGGGAGTCTGCTGGCTTGCGATTGGAGTAGTGAAAGGGATAAGGCGGTAGCAGCGGTAACGGAGGGTTGAAGGTAGATGGTGGTAGGAAGTAGGTGTGGTGGATGGGCTGACAGACAATTGCAGGCAGTGCTGGGGGCGTTTTTGGGACAGATGTAGAGATGGAATAGGGTTGGCAGCAGGGAAATAAGAAGGATGGATTTTTAGGACAGCTGAAGGGGTGGAGTAGGGCTGGCGGCCTGGTAGCAGGAAGGATGGGGGTGCAGGGGTGATGGCAGCAGGGGGGTGGGGTGGGGGGTGGGTGGGGGGTAAGCAAGGGATTAAGGAGGGAAATTCACCATCTAGGAGCAGGAAACAGTCGAAGGCCCTCCTGTCCTCGGATAAAATTCTAACTAGGGAGAAATGAGGACAGTAAAATTTTAAATAAAAATTAAAAACTAATTTCAGCAAATTCTTTTCTTTTGATTTTTTTACTTATTTCTTTCATTCTAAATAGGTTATTTATTATTAGCAAACTATTTATATGTTGTTACATTCCGATTTTGGTGGATTTCAGCTGTGTTAATGTATTTCAAAGACTGTAAATCTATTTTTTCTCTAAGGAGTGTTGTATCATTTTCCTTTTGCAAGTAATGTGTATGTATCTTGCTCAGCAACTGGTGGTGAAGCTTCTCATTGCACGTACCTTATCGTTTCGTGGTTCTTCTTATGGTTTTTCAGTAGAACACCCATCAAGCGACCCCTATCCCCTTCCAAGATTGCTGACCTCACATATTGTTGTTCCCTCACTATTTCAAAACTACCTCAACTCTAAATCCACTATTAGAGGATCTTCTAGGCCCTCTAGAACAGTACCAATATCGACGTAAGATCAATACGATATTAGCTTTTTGTATGTTCAGTTTAATCATAAATCTATCAACCTTGATAAACTATTTCAGAATTGTAGACAAGTGGTTATGTAGATTTTCAAATGTTTATTCAGATTAAAGTCTGAAATGATTTGCATTAAGATCTGAAACGATTTTGATATAAGACCCCCTCAAGTTGAGACTTTACATCAGTGCTTCCATCATTTGAAGTACAAGTTCATAAACTGAACTCATTGCATCACCAACAATTTGCATTTTAAAATACATTTACCTGTAAAAGGCCTTCAAGCTCTATATCGAAAATGAAAACAAAAATATTCTTTGTGGGTCTAGGTCTGTTTATTTAAATACATATTTACTTGACTAGATAAATTAATTTTAATTAGTAAAATAATAAGCTAACAGTGGTTAAAGCTTCTTAAATCCCGAAGGCAGGACATATCGAACTTCGAGGGATGAGACTATTGGCCATGTCAAACGTGCAAGGCAACCATCATGAGAATCTCATGCAATAAAATGTGTTCATGATGAATTTGCTTTTAAAAGGGAGATAACAAGCATGTTTTTTTTAAATATATTTTTTTAAAATTTAAAGTGGTCGCATGCTTCCAAAGCCGACACAATTTTAAGTTTATTTAACACTTTCCGGGGCACATAGCAATTTCTAATTTTATGTTTTAGCAGCTAGCACATTAGTTGGAGAACCTACAAAAAAATTTGTTTTTGATGAATTAATATGTTGTGCACTTCTTTTAGAAAAGTTTTAAAGCTCGTGAAAGAGCAATGATAAAGTTTAATTTTATTTAGAATGATTCCTAATATGTGAATGCACAACTGTTTAAGAGGACAAGGGCCAGTTGAAGAATCGTCCATGTGAATTTAGAATCATCAAGACGTTTACATGGTTTTGCATTTTATGTTCATTGCTGATCACATTTTGTTTGCTTGCATATCTTGGTTTGTGGACAGTTGTGTTGTTGCAATGGAGTTAGTGTTTTCAAAAAAGCATGATTTATCCTTGTATAATCTCTATGTTACTCAGAAATATCCCAAAATGAATCATTCTTCCATCTATAAATAAGAATCCACCTTAGTTCATTTTCAACCCAATTTCAATTCATTTGAGTGTGACATATGCTTGAATTAATGCTTAAAGTTCCTTACAAGTCTCTTGTAATTCCAGTTCAAATTTTAATTTTGTGCTCTACCATGATTCTTTTTTACTTCTTTGGTGAAGAATTACATGTCACTTCAAATTTTCGTTTAACAACATTTCGTAACTTTCTATTTCACTTTAGTAAAATTTTTAAGAAAGTCATTTAATTTTGTTATGTTTGAAAACCCATCACTGAAAATACTAGCAATCTCCAAGCATCTTCCACACATAGGGGGCATCTACAGGTAGCCCAAGTGACGCGGTAACGGGAGCAACCCAAGAGCCCTTCTTTCCGTGTCCCTGCTACAGTAACAACCTAATGTCATTGTACGCTACAATAGCGCGACTAGGCAGGCTTCCGCTGTGTGCTTGGATCTAACCGGCCAGATTTCTTTTTTTATTATTATTATTTTTTTTTGTGGTGGATTCTGCCGGCCCTCCAAGTCCATTCCTCACTATCATCTTATTATATATTTGCTTTCTTGATGTTCTAGGGTTAGTTATTCGTGTGTTTTTTACTGAAACAGCCACGAGTGTCTCTTCTTCACTTTAAGAAATACATTTTGGTATCCAAGTGGTCCTTTGACTGCATCTTAGTCTCCAGATGGCGTGTCTCTTTACCCAACTCCTCCGCATCCCTCCCGCTTCGCTACCACGCATTCTCCATCGCTGCAAGCCACCACGAAAACAGTCCTGTTGTTGTCTCCCCGTAGTTCCTCGTCATCCAACAATCCTTCTCGCTGCAACAGCCTCCAAACGGTCCTCCTTTGGCTGTCCCATGGTTCCATGCATTTACCACCGCTGCCGCTGCCATTCCTGCTCATTGTCCCGGCCCTGAAACAGTTGCGCGGGTTGTTTCCTGCCATTCCAGCCACCCCTCATTCAGGCTTGTTGTAATCGCTCCAACACCTCCCCTTAATGCTTTCCCGCCATCCAACCGCACCAAATAGAAAACTTTCGTCATTTGGAATGTCGTCCCTTGCTGCCCAGACATTTCAGCAACCTATAATCACTGTCGCTTTTCTACATAGCCCGGAAACCCACTACCCTACATTGCCACCACCTCAACCAGTCCTCTAGCTGCCACAATCACCGGGAGCCACTCTAACGCGAGTTTGCATGTCATGTGTGATGTATTTTGCCTTTCAAGTGTGTTGGTTGCAACTGTTTATTTATTTTTAGTAATAATATTTATTTTTCTGGTATGATTTAGGTTAAGTTTGATGTGAAGCGTTGCTTTAGTCAAATTCTAAGATTTCCTAGCATTTTCCTGAACCCGCCACAAAAAGTTTCTTTCCTAATCCAAAACCTTAGGCACACTACGACCTAATCTGAATTTTCCTTTAGTGATTTACAAAATTAGCAACCCCAAATTAAATTTTCAATAATGTTGATTAGTCTGATACACCCTCTTTCATCTCCCAACTCTAAATCCTAGCTATGACACCAAGGAGATGCATGCCCGGGCTTACCTAGGAAGAAATATGGCGAGAGATCTGCTGAATTCGGAGGAAGATTGCAGGAATTGAGGATGAAACCCAATGGTAGATTACCCTCCAACGGGATTGGGAAAGTCAAAAAGGTAAAAGAAATGAGAATATTAGCTTCTTCCATATGGAAAATTTTAGGGATGAAAAAGAATGACCAAGACATTTTGGAATCCAGTATCAAAGGAGACTAAGAGAAGAGCCAACATATGGAGAAGGGGAGAATCAAAAGATGAAGCGGGAGATTCAGCGCTAATTCCTACAAGCTTACAATAGACAAAATATTCAGGCTCTAACTTCAGAAGTGGAGAGACCACATCGCCAGGCAAGCACCACATCTTACATGCAGAGTTCAACCTAAATATCTTATATCAATAATACATTGAGAACATCAAAGCTGACCACGTCAAAAGAAAAACTGATTCAAAATCGAGAACATGCGAAACCATTCTGCAGTCTAAAATCTGCCGCAATAAAAAAGTGTTGCAATTGTAGCGGATTTGGGTATATTGAATCAACGTGCACAACCAGAGGAAAAATCTCTTTTGTGGATCATTAAGTAGTTGAAGAAATGAACAAGGACATAGCAGACACGGAAGAGAGTAAGGCACAACAAAAGGAATACCAGCTTCCAATCAGCGATTCCATCAGAACCCGGGCAAGATATTGTAGTCGAGTCAACAGTAGTAGTTCTAGAAGGCTGTGAGCCGGTTATGCTGCTTCCAACCAGTCCAGAGTGGATCGGCTTCCCTGGACCGGCTCGTGTAAAAGCGGCTCGTTACTTCCATGTAAGGGCTGCTTGTGTAAGGGCGTAACATTACTCCACTCCCAAAAAAGTACCTTGTCCACAAAGTGGAACAATGAAAACTGCTTGTGAATCACCTCGTAAGGCTCCCATGTTGCCTCATAGTCTGACGACCCGTTCCATTTGACCAATACCTCATTCGCTCCCCCTACTCCTAGCGCACTACTTCAATCTCTAACGGTGCCAAAATCACCACCAAATCATCTGTCAGTGTTAGTGATAGTGTAGACGATGGTGCATGATCTCCAATCGTTCGTTTCAGCTGTGAGGAAGACCAGGTGTAGTACGAACGATGGTAGGAACCGCAAACGATAAGCCATTTCCCCTAGTTTAAACTACACCTCTCTCTTGTGTCTATCCACCTTTCTCCTCATGATTTGTTGAGCCCTCAGAAGATGACCCTTGAGCTATGCTACTATCCCATTCCTCTTCTCCAACTACTGATTAAAGCTGACTGGTGTAGTGCTATGCCCATAATCTATCAAGTGAGGTGGACCTTGCCCATACAATATCTTGAAAAGGGTCGTGTGTGTTGTGGTGCGGTACGAAGTATTATACTAATATTCGACACATGCAATCCACTTAAACTATAATTACGATGTATCAGATACAAAATGTTAAAATGTCTCCACACTCATGTTTACCACCTCGGTCTGCCCATTGGTTTGGAGATGATATATGGTGCTCCTTTTAAGGAATGTACCTTGCAACCTAAATAGCTCTTTTCAGAAGTGGCTGAGGAACACCTTGTCCTTATCAGATATAATTGATTCAGACAACTCGTACAAATGGACCACTTCCTGGATAAACACTACCGCGACCGAGATTGTCGTGTAGGGATGTCATAAGGGAATGAAATGTGCATACTTAAGTGATCCACGACGACCACAATCACTGTGAATCCTTCTGACCATGGAAACCCCTCAATAAAATCTATCGTCACTTCTTTCCAAACCTTTTCCGATAATTTTAATCGTTGTAGTAACCCCCTGATGCCGTGATAAAAAACTTACAACACATTTTGCCATCATGTCTTCTATGTCTCTGCGCATCCCCACCCACTAAAACTTTGTCGCCATATGACTATAGGTCTTTTGCACCCCTTACTATCTCTCGATCACACTGCCACGAAACTCCTGTAATAATCTAAAAATATTCTCCGACGACATGGGTAGCACGAATCGCCCCTACTTGAGCAGTTGTTGTCTCCTCAATGCATATACTGAATGACTGTTCAGATCGTGTAGTAATTGGGCTCTTATCTTCTTCAGCGCTTCATCGCTCTACTGTCCCAAGGTTTCCCAGTCTAGGACCTTGGGTATCAATAGGGTCGTCAATTGGGGTTCCTCCATCATTCTCGACAGTGCGTCACCTGCCTTGTTCTCTAATCCTGGTTGATACTGAATCTCGAAATCATACCCCAATAGTTTGGATAACCATCTCTGATGTTCCACAATCATCATCCCCTGCTCCATAAAATACTTTAAGCTACTAAGATCTACCCTGACAAAAAATGACATCCAAACAGGTAAGACTGCCACTTCTAAATGGCTAAGACAATGTCCATCAATTCTTGTTCATATACTAACTTTAGCCTCGTCCTGCCATAAGAACCTGGTTGATGTAGGCAATCAACCAATGATCCTGCATGAGCATTGCTCCCAATCCATATCATAACGCATCTGTATCCACCACAAATGATTTACTGAAACCTGGAAGTGCTAATGATGGTACGCAAATCATGACCCTCTCCAGATGTTCAATTGTCTGTGTTATTGTTTCCACCCATTAGAAATTATCTTTCTTCAACTGCTCTGTCAATGACAATGCTATCGTGTCATATCCTCTCACGAACTTTCTTAGTAGCCTGTGAGTCCCAAGAATCCTCTTAACTCCTTTAAACTTTTTGGTCAGAGCCATAACATCGATCTTAGACAGATCCACAGCTACCCTATTCTAGTCACCACATGTCCTAGGTACTCTATCTGTAACTATGCAAAAGAACATTTCTTCAAGTTAGCATACAACTGGTAATCCCTCAACTTCTCCAAAACTATCCTCAAGTGCCCCACATGCTCCGTCTTTGCATGACCATAGATCAGAATATCATCAAAGTAAATCAGGACAAAAGTTCAGAGATAATAATGAAAAATCCTATTTATGAAGGATTGAAATGGCATCAGGCATTGGTGAGACCAAACGACATCACTAAAAACTCATAATGACGTTCTTGAGTCCTGAATTTTGTCTTGTACACATCCGCTGACTTCATATTGATTTAGTGGTACACTGAAATAAGGTAAATTTTTGAGAAAATGACTGCCCCATAAAATTCATTTAGCAATCAAACACAAAAGTAGGAAACTTGTCCAACATCGTTTCCTTGTTCAAAGCCTGATAGTCCACGCAGAATCCCCAACTATCATCTTTTTTCTTCACCAATAGGATGGGACTGGAAAAATGACTCACAATAGGTTTGGTAATCCCCGCCTCGAGCATCTCTCGAAATCAACTCCTTGATCTCATTCTTCTAAATCGACGAGTACTGATATGATCTAACGCAGATGGGAGAAACACTAACTTTCAAAGTAATAACGTGCTTGTGCTCCATTGGAGGTAATTCGCTTGGCTGTTGAAATCAGTATACTGTTGTAGGAGCTATTGGACCCCGCTGAAAACTCTGCCAACTCGGAATCTTGAACATCCTCAATGCTCTGAAACTTGACCATGGTTTCGAGTGACACTATGGTTTAAGCTAGCATCTCTCAGCACCACCTTCCTACACTCCATTTGGAACACCATCGTCAAGAACTTCCATTCCATCTTCATCTCTCCTAATGTTCGCAACCACTTCATCCCCAAAATCAGATCTGCGCTGCCCAAATCTAATGAAAAAAAGTTTTCCACTACCTGTAAGCCATATAGTATCAAAACAAACCCTTGTAAATTCCCCAACTTTTCTCCACATTTCTTGTCCCTATCATCACGTCAAAACTTCTTGTAGTCACCAGCTTCAACCCCAACTTCTCCACAACCAAATTTGAGAAAAAGTTATGGGGGACCACATTATCCACCAACACAACAACTAGCTGTGCCTTGATCTATCGCCTCACATTCATGGTGTGATTCAGGGTAAATCCCACCACAAATTGAGGGATACTCGTCACATCCAAATGCAGATGCTCCTACTCCCCTGCTTATTCTAATTTCTCACTCTTTGTATCCTCCTGCTGAACTAAAATAACCTGAAGAGAGCGCTCCTTGCAACACTGCTCTGAGGCGTATTTCTTGCACAGCGGTAACACAATCCTTTAGCTGTTTAAGCTGCTTAAAATTACCCCCTGGCCAATGTCCAGTACTCTTCTCCTTCAGTGTCCCTTTCTGAAATGATACCGTCTGGGTCCTCAGAGTCATGGCCATCACACTGCAATTGTAGAATCCTCCGAAGTTATTACCTATGTCGGTTTATTCACCTGCTCCATCATTTCCCTTAATCCACGTGATATCAAGGGGCGAATGGCTGCTCTTATGTCGGGCTTTAGGCCCTTCAAGAAGTTCCCTTCAGTCCTACTGAAATCCCCTTCAACCTCCCTGATAGGAGCTCGAACTTCTCTCAGTATTCCATAACTATCCTCTCCTGAATCATAGCATAGAATTGCTCGTGTATGTCTCCTTCTCGAATAGCTTGGAAACAATCCAACAAGCTATCCTTAAACTTCTCTCATGAGTGCATCAGATACCCTGCCTCTATCCACTAGAACCACACTAAAGCCTCCCCCTCAAAGCATAATCCCGCTGCCAACAACTACTCTTCTTCGGTCAGCCTGTTGATCGCAAAGTACCACCCGATACACCCATCCATGTGCATCCTCCTCTTCAAAGATTGGCATCTTCAGTTTTCTGACCCATACATCTTCACGCCAACTTCCGCTCTCCAGAATTTTCCCTCGGGTATCCACGGTGAAACTCCCTCCTGAGGTCATAGGCACATCCCACTCTCGATTCCTTCCTCCATTATACTCTTCCATGCCCCTTTCATCATCTTTTCTCCAATTTCCAACCCATCCCCTTCCATCGGAAGTCTCCACTCCCACTTTTGTTTGAGTCCTAAGGGAGGACACTCTTGTAAGTAGATGATGTCTTCTTCGTTGTCTTCTCGCTCGATCTCATTCCCTTTTGACCTAGTAAAGGATTCACTGATCAACCCTTGGTTATGGTCTGCAACTGAAGCAATCGGCACAGCCATGGATTGCACTCCATGAGCTTTTCATCATCTCCCGCATTTCTCCTATGTCTTCAAATCCATCATTCATTCGACTTTTAATAAAAGAAAATCAATCCTCGATGGTAACAAACATTTCTTCCACTTTCGATTAGATTTTCTCTACCTCTCCTTCTAGCACATCGACGTCTTTTGCTATTATTCCACCAAGATCTAAGCTCTCATACCAATTTGATACGCCTTGACACTAAATTCAGCAAACAAACCATGATGAAATTACAATAGACATGTGGAAAAAACACATATAAGGAATGTTCATACAACAATCAAAAGAAAAAAAAGTACGATAGAAGGCTGATCTACTATTCGAGAGGTAGATCGTCTCTCCCACACTCTAGACTTAACTAGAAACACCATAAGAAGAAAAGAAAACAATAACCACAACAAAGCATGCATAAAAGAAAGTAAAACCTAGGTTCTAACCGTAATAAAATTCCCTCTCAACAACTTTTCCCTCCAAATTTCTTTAATTTCTCCTCCTTGCATAGGTGACAATGGCCCTAGTGGACCTCACTCTTTCCATTTCTTATTATGCGGCTTCCTTTGTCCTGATTCGTTGCTTCCTGTCGCCAAGATTGACTCGCCTGTGGGCCGATTATGCTGCTTCCAGCTGGTCCAGGGTGGACCGGCTCGCATAAAGGCAGCTCTATACGCCCATGTAAGGGCAGCTCGTGTAAGGGCGTAACATTCTCATCTTTGGCAGTCCGGATATTCTACTCTCACTTCGCTAAGAAAAATGAATGAGTCATCTCCCCACCATGATATTAAAGGTGTATGAATTACACAAACCAGAAAAGTATGCAAGCAATGTATAATTTCCCCATTGCATTAGAAGAATGTACATGGGTCATCACCCCACAATGAGATTTTCCCTTGTTTCTTCACATGTAGTTGGCCTTAACGATGCCTTTGCTTACAAAGTCCCACACAACTTCCTACTAAGTCTACGAGAGTTTTGGAAGGAAGTAGAAGGACAAGTGAGAGAATGGAAACATGCAGGACAACAAACGGAAATGAGGTGGTTAAGGATCCTTTTTAGTAAAATTGTTATTTTTTTCCCAACAAAGGACATATTGCTC
Organism: Papilionanthe hookeriana x Papilionanthe teres; assembly: GCA_022702705.1. Taxonomy (NCBI): domain Eukaryota; kingdom Viridiplantae; phylum Streptophyta; class Magnoliopsida; order Asparagales; family Orchidaceae; genus Papilionanthe; species Papilionanthe hookeriana x Papilionanthe teres. The sequence goes on from CM040437.1 coordinate 53,958,981, forward strand.
ATCACGTGAGCAGGAAATAGCAGATAAAAAGTGATGAAACTAAGGATTGGGAGGAATAGAAAACGGCAGCCATTTTCTTATTAAAATATCGCAACAATTAGATATGCATGAAAATGAACCATCCCACATGGTAGGAGTTTCTTCTTCTCACTTCTCGATCCCCCAATTTCGGAAATTTGAGCGAACTCAATTTTTTGTTTAACATATGATCCTCTCGAGATTGTAACAATAAGTAAATAAAACAAAGATATTAAAATTTTAGCACTTATATTTTAGCCTTTCAGAAAATTATTTCATTTATATTTTGAAATTTAACCACATTTTGTCTTTATAACTTCTGCCAGGCATCATCAAAAGGATCCACATATGACCTCATGTAAACAACAAATAGTAGTACACTAGGAAATTTAAATTATTCACTACCATTGACCTACAATTCTTCATGCTACTAGTATGTAATATTATCTCTTCCACTTCTACGAAAGGAAATTCCAGGACTAAATGACAGTATCTTACGAAAAAATGGTAAAGGCTACTGGAAAATACAAGGACTTTATAAGATGGTTGTTTTCAATGTTACCATAATTAAGGATTTAAAATAGAGGACATAAATATCATCATAGAACACAATAAAGAACAAAAACCAATGAATCTTTTGATCATTTATCTTTCGGCGAACATAGCAATAATATTAAAACCAAATTCAATTTTTTCATAATGACGGGACCAGTTTGTGACCTTGAAAACTAGGACCAAATTGCTGCAGAGAAAAATAAAAAACAATTGTTTTATAATATCACACAGTTTTCACAGAATCACAAACTCCATTGTTGACGGCATAAAAGAAAACAAAAAACAAAATAAATTTAAAATTGATAACTACTACTACTGGTAAACCTTTCCCATAATTGTTCTTCCCTATTACTTCATGTTTGAACCAAGTGCTCATCTACTACATTTCTCTATTAATAAGCCCGTTCGACCCTCCATTCTCCTTCATTACTGCGATCTTTGCGATAAAATCACGATTAAAGCAAGCAAGGAAAGCAACGATGAGATTAAAGCATACAAACACATCTAAAATTCCCATCATCCGTTGCTCTCCTTTTTCTTCCAAAAAAACCTTCTTCCTCTTGGACTTTCTCTACATAAACCAAAAAGCCCCATCACAGCTCCTATCCATCCCATAAACATAGCGCAGGCAAAAGACCTTAATCCACATTTTGAAACCCTTATTGTCCCTTGATGCAATCCTTCCATGTTCACAAGCCCAGCCGCACACAGTTGAGTCGAAGCCTTCGCCTTCTTTTGGTTTGCATGCACCAGTTACGGAAGGCCTCGCCTGTCGGTCTTCCAACCACATGCATGACCTAGAAGTCGATTGCTCAATATTCACCTGTCCAACCCGCATACAGTATCAAGTAATAAAACCTCCCATCCCTCCCACTCTCCGTCTCGAGTGATCGACCCAGCCCACCACTGTTCACACACGCACAACATAAAATATTAGAAATTTCAAATAAATTACAAACACAAGTGTTTTAAATGTCTAAGGGTCTGTTTGGGGCATCTGTAGCTTATTTCAAAGCTGTTGTGTAGTAGTCATGTCAAAAAGCTGTTGTGCATAAGCTATTGTGGATAAACTGACTATCTGTTTGTTATTTGCGGTTTAAAAAGAGCTGTGCTGCAGTAATTTCTGAACAAATGACTTTTATGCCCCTATACTAATTATAATAAAACTAATCTACTAGTATAATCCATACTTGAAAGTAAATATCCAGTTTGAACATTACAAAATAAAAATAATTAAAGCTTACCTAGGAGACTGACGTGATAAAATTCTAAAAATTTTGATAGAATAAAAATTAAGATATCAACCTTTAAACTAATAAAATAGAATAAAAATTTTGATATCAACTTTGAAACTATTTTCCAAATTAAATTCTCAAAATAACAAATTAAGTTTAAAATTAATCACCTAGAGGTTTAAAGCAAACAGATCAATACATACAAGTTAAAACCATAACTTAAAGCTCCAATTAAAGTTCAAAGAAAAAAATCAAAGCTTTCCCAACTCCGAGAGATTGACCCTGTGGCCCAATTTAGAAAAAGCAAGGGTACTACAGACCCAATTATTTGGTTTAAAGTTGTTGTCCAAGTGCTACTAGCTATCAATTATTATAAATATCATATATCCTGTATTTAGAGTTCGTTTTGCTAAGTTTTTTTGTCGGGAAAGCCGTCGACATCCCTCTTTTTGCTAGCTAAGGTTATATCTGATGACAGTCGGTGCTACATTTGTATCCTGCTCCGAGGTAGTGATTATTTCCTCGATCACTGCTCCCTATTCCCTCCTCTGCTTGCTGTCAGTGCTCTTGCATTCTGACTAGCCATTGCTGCCACAACTTCCATCCCTGAGTGCTTGATGTTACTGCTATTCCAAATACTCAAGGGTTGTCATCAGTCCCCCAACCTTCGACCAAATTGTCGCCAACCTCCTTCCAAAGCTTCCAACTACCACCATCAACCTTCCAATTCCCTAGTCAGATGTCATCAACCTCCTTTTTGTTTGATTGTTTGCGCCGACATTCCAGGCCAGCAAGTCGGCGGTAGTCAAGATCTATTTCAAACCATCCTACCCCAACAACCACCACCAAGACCAACCCTCCACCTGTTATTTAGTCGTAATCCGCCACGCTCATTCGCTCCCAAGGGTGTCTTTTATGTTTGTGTAGCTAATTTTCAATTGTTAAGAGTCATCATTTGTATCTCTTTTGAATTTCAGTAATAAAAAGTTATTTTTTTATTATTATTTGTGATAAGTCAGATATCACTTGTTATCAAAGCAAGACCAACCTTAGGATTTCCTAGCATTCGCCTTACCCTCTCCACCAAAAATTTTCTTTCTTATCCTTCAAAACCCCTTCCAGTTCCCAAATTCTAATCATGCCACCAAGAAGATACATGCCATAACCTACTCAAGACAAGATGTTGTGGTTGATCCATCAGCTTAAACAGAAGCTTGTGAAGATTGATGATAGAATCAGGAGAACATTACCCTCGACCGTGATATGGAGAGTTGAAGGTAAGAAACAGTCGAAGATCTAAATTTGTTCTATATGAAAAACATCAGTGACAGGGAATACAATCCCCGGTGCTTCGGAATCAAGTATCATAGGAGGCCGATAAATGAGACCATATATGGAGAACACCCAAATTTCAGTATCAAAGTGGGTCAGAGAAATCAAGTATCAGAGGAGGCCGATAAAAGAGACCATATGTTGAGGACACCCGGATTTCAGTATCAAAGTTGGTCTACCGGAGTTCGATAAAGGTATGGATTCAAACTTTATCGATTGACTGCAATCTGTTGAGCGAATATTTGCCTACAAGGAAATGCAAGAGAATAAAAAGGAAAAACTAGAAGCCATCAAGTTGAGCGCTACCTTATGATGAGGAAACTTGCAGAGGCGGAGGAAGGGAGAAGGCAATTACTACCAAGTGGGAGAAGATGAGAAGAGAAATGCAGAGAACATACCTACCTCATTACTACTATGATATATTTCTATGACTCCACCATACCACCTACAACAGAAAGTCATATCAGTGGAGGACTTCACGTTGCGGTTTGAATTGGTCGAGTCAGAAGAACATGCCATAGTGCATTACATGGGAGACTTGAAGTCCACTATTAGCAACGTTGTGCAGTTACAACCTTATTGGTCAATGAGAAATGTCCAGACCATAGCCATGAAGGCGGAGAAAGGGCAGAAACAAAGCAAGCAACGACCACCAATCAGGCAGCCACCCATAGTTTGACACGCTAGAATAGCACGCCTCGAGAAGTAAAAAAAAAACACGTTCGGACAGGATCAGCGTCACCCAAGTGAGAAGCCCGAGAAGACAAGCACACCTACTACATTCCCCGCCTGAAAATGCTTTAGATATCATGAATTTGAGCATATCGCGTCTCGCTGCTCGACAAGTCGAGTTGTCTTTTACCGAGTAGGGCTCTGTAGACGAGGTTAGCGACAAGGAGACAACTAAAGAATAGAGAAGTGTATATCTTCCACCGGTTGAGGACGAGATACACATGCTTTAGCTGGCGCTACAAATTGAGGATACGAGAGATCCGCAGTGGCTTTTTCACAACATATTCTACACCCGCTGCATTGTAAACAAAAAGTCAAACAATATCATCGTTTATGGAGGGAGCAACAACATGGCGTCTACGCAAATGGTGGAGAAATTGAAGCGCATGACTCGGACATTCCCCAACTGTTTTCTCTGACATGACTGCAGAAGGAGAATAAGATTAGCTTTGCCTGAGGTGCCAAGTGGAGTTTTTGATCGAAAGCCGTCTACAGGATCAAATGTGGTGTGATGAGGAGCCCGTGTAGGTCTCGCACCTTTTGTTCGGGAGAACATGATAAATTGACCATAGAACTCAGCATGACAAATTTAGAAACATCTACTCCATCAAGGAGGGGAAGCACATTGTCCCTCTTCCCTCGGCGGAGCTCAAGATCAAAGGTGCTTTTACCAGCAAAGCAACACGTCGAGACTAATTTATGTGATGACAGAGGATGATAAGACTGAGACACTGATTCCAGACATGGGACAGTCACGACAAAGAGCATTTCAGGACATCTCGATCAATACCTTATCTTCATGGCTACCAACATTAGGAAGGATCAGATTATCCTCACTTTAGATCAGATTGAGCCAACATTGGGATACTTGGAGAGGATTTAGCAATATAAGTATGCATTATACGCGGACTCGACTCGACTCAGTAATGAATCCCAGAAGGGTGGATCGACAAGGATGTATGCTCATAAGTGGGGAAAAATCCTCTGGTGCTTTGGGAGACGGTGTAGTTGCTATGAGATCCAGAAGCTTCTCGGACAATAGTAGAAGATTTGTCAGTCCTAGAAGCTTACAACAACCCCATCACTGTCAACGAGTAGCCATAAACTTAAAAGAATGAGGTCAAAGATCTAACCCCGAGAGACTGACATGGAGCTCTATTGAACTAGGGCTGAACCAACAGGGAAGGATGGATTGACTCTGGAATAGAGCAAGAGGATCGGTCGGCCCAATTCTATGGGTGAGGGTTGTCGTACAAAGACTCCTAGCTATCTATTTTTATAAATATGGTATTTCTTTTATTTAGGGTTAGTATTTGCTAAGTTTTTTGTCAGAAAAGTCGTAGGTGTCCACTCTTTTCCCTTTCTAGGGTTGTATCAAAAGATCGGTAATGTTGCGATTATATCTTGCTCCGAGGTGATGATTATTTCCTCGATTTTCGTGATTTATGCTCCCTTTTCCCTCCTCTATTTGATGTCGCTGCTCCTCCACCCCACCTAGCCACTGCTGCCATCCCTTACTGTTTGTTGTTACCATTGTCCCAAACCCTTCAGGGTTGTCGTCGGTACACCAACCTTCCACCCAACTGCCACCAACAGGCTCCCAAATCTTCCAACATCCACCACCAAACCTGCCATTCCCCAGCCAACTATCATCAGCCTTTATTTTGTCTGACTGTTGCTGCCGACAGCCCAGGTCAACAAGTCATCAGCGGTCAAGATGTACTTCAGAGAATCCTGCCTCAACAAACACCTCTAAAACCAACCCTCTACTTGTTGTCCAGTCACCATATGCCACCCTCGTCCTCACCCTAGGGTATTTTTTATGTTAGTGATTAATTTTCTATTGTCAAGAGTCGTGATTTGCACCCATTTTGAATTTCAACAATAAAAAAATTAATTTTCAATTATTATTTAGATTAACTTTGGTATCAAAAAATACATTTGATTGGCACAAAGCTTCTATCCCCTTGGATGAACATTCACAAGGGTCCTTTAGAAGACACAACTCATTGTTGCCAACAAGGAACTTCAATCGGGTTGAGTTGACTACACACTCTTGCTAAAAGGATGGAGACCATGACGACCCAGGATGATAAAATCATGATATCTTAATCGGTTTCATCACCATTTCTACCACTATCCACTTTAACCTCAACATGATAAATTTTAAAATCTAAAATCCTAAGTTTGCTATTATTATACACTGAATATTCAGTATGACTAGTCTTAATCTTGCTCTCCCATTACCAGGATATGTAATTAACCATCGGGGCTTGCCGCTATTAAAAACTTCAAACCCCGAATAAAAAAGTCTCATTAATGAGGACAAAATCTCTTGGTAATGACTTAGCTACAATGCAATCTATCTTCTAAAAATTTGACCCAAAATAATAAACAAAAAGATATCATGATTAGAGTCTGGGGTGCAAATTTTGGAGTCCACATTCATCAAAAAGTAAAACACAACACTCAACATATAATCACTATAACTAGAAATCTTTAAAATAAGATGTTCATTAAAAAATTATACTAAGAAAAAAAGATGTACTTATTCTTAAAAGTGCTAGATATCAATTATTAGACACAATGCTTCAACAGTTAGCCGTTAGAGTTGCTCTTGGAAAGAAAAAATATCAAATGTTGATACCCACTAGTAGAGCCACAGCACCCATGGAAAATAAAATGCTACTCACATTTCTAGCTACATTGGACAGTAAAATTGAGGCTAGGGTTTAGCTATTACAAAAGAAAAGATAACTTTACCCACAACTAACGACCCAATATGATTAACGAAAATGTAAATAGTTTCAAGTATATAAGAAAATGAATGTAAGTTTTACAAGGATCATCATCAACAAAATCATTAAATAGTTAGTATCCTTTTTTACCTTGCAAAGATCGATGATCACCAGTGTATAATACATCGATTTGAACGGAGCTTGTGGAAGCAAGAGCAGCTACAATGAAAAACAAAGCGAGTAATAAGATTATTTACCAATACTAAAGTAACATGAAATGTTTCAATTAGCTATGCCACATGGCAAATTCTTTACATAGCACGTTGAGATTTACCATCTGAACTTCTGTAAGCGAAGCCTTTCCCAATATTTTATGTGGTAACAGTTAAAATTTAAAAAACAATAATTCATAAACATTAGAAATTCCAAAGATTAGTTTTTTTTTTTACTTTATTTCCTACAAGGAAAGGAATTTAGGTTCTCAATTATGTACCGAGTCACCTTTATATCTATAATTAGAACAGATGAAAAAATGGACAAAAAAGTTAAGATCACCCCTTTAAAACTTAAACAATAATAAGAATACATAGAAGCAATTAATAAAAGACTGATTTTTATCGATGCATGCAATATCAGGCAATACAAAGTATTTTATCTTTCTACTACTTTTACATTTTCTACATATCACCAAGCTTGCACTGTTACATGATCTTATTTACATGCATCAATAATGACAGAATGAAGTGACTGCTGTCCAACTAACCACAAATTAAAAACAGGTTGTCCCGTGCTGATAAGAATAGAAAACTTCAAAAAGCTAGTAAATACCTGTGAAAAAATTAGCTCGGCCATCAGATACTCATAGCGAAAGGGAACAGGCAGTCCAACCAAATAAGTAGCGCATTCTTTACGGCTATCTTTCCAGGAAAAATGCAACAAAAAAACAATATCAAAGATAAAAATAAATATTCGATCTATCAAGGAAACATTTCTACACACTGGAATGAAATATTTTATCTTTTAGTTTATCAAATGACTGTTAGGATTAGTGCACCATTAGAGAAAATATCAAAATAGGTTATGGCTCACAAATAGAATTTCATGTAGTCATTAAAGGCATCTGCAATTTTGTAGCATTTTCTTTTTTTTTTTTTTTTTGGTTGAAAACGATTAACTATTCTCTAGAATAATTTCCAGTTGCATTGATAGTTATATTTCAAATTGTAGAGATGGAAAGAAATCATTGAGGGAATTTCTATATGGAAGGTCAAATCGAGCCACATTTGGATTTTACTTGAATATAGAGTAATACAATAGTATTTAAAAAAAAATCAATTTTTAAAATTAATTTTCTTCAATTTTTCCCTTTAAATTTTTTCACATAAACATTTGTCCCAACTTTAGAAGACCAGATGGTCTCTTAAGATCAAGAATTAAAAATTTATGTCTTTAAAGGTTGTCATAATTCTTTGTAACTACTAAAAGTTAAATGAGCGAAGCAAAATCTTGTAATCGACAGATAATTTCTTTGCCAGTGAACTTTCTCATTAAACTCAAATGGTTGCAAATAATAGAACAATATTTTTGCTTTAAGGAAAGGACAATTACATATTCTTGCTAAAACCAAAACATATGTATGGTGAGGCAACTTTCTTAGCTTTCAAGCAACAAATCAAGACGAATGCGAGGCAAATAGATTATTATAAAGACGCTTCCATTTCTCCATTAACATCGTTCATGCAATTGACCTTCTTGTAAATTTTCTTATGCATTCAAGCAATCGGTTATGAATAAAATATTTATTTCCACTCCTGCATTTTCCACAACTTCATCAAATATTTTGGGAAAAAAAAAGATGCCTGACACGATGCATCAGTCGCTTTCACATAATGTGGGAAATCAGAGAAGAGGGAGAATAATTCTGTATTTCCTTTCTTTGGATTTGATAATACAAGGTGCTTATATAGAGGAGATTACAAAAAGAAGAAAAGTAAACTAACTAGAAAATGAAGCTAACTAATTCCCTTGATTTAAGGGATTACAAATTAATACACATTAATACAAATTAATTCTTAATTTTTCTCCTAATCTATTTACAAGGTATAAATTTGGAAACTTCAACATTCTCCATCAAGCTGAGGAATGGATGTTTTCCATTCCCAGCTTGGATACAAGATCGTGGAAACTTGAACTGTTCAGCCCCTTTGTCAGAACATCGGCTAGTTGTTTCTCTGATGGAACATAAGACATACATATTAACCCTTCCTCCAGTTTTTCTTTGATGAAATGTCTATCAATTTCGATATGCTTTATCCTATCATGTCAGTATAGGGTTATGAGCTATATTAATACCGACTTATTATCACGATAGAGAACTTCATAGGACCCTCCCATCGGACTTTTAAATCATCCAAAACAATTCTCAACTACAAGAATTCACATATTCCTGAGCAATAGCTACGATTCGATTCCACAGATGACCTTGCCACTACATTTCGCTTCTTGCTCCTCCATGTCACTAGGTTACCTCCAAGAAAAGTACAATATCCTGTAGTTGATCTTCTGTCCATTAGGGAGCCAGCATAGTCAGCGTCGGTGTAGGCTTCCAGAGTAAGAGCGTCATTCCTTTTGAACAAGATTCCTTTCCCTGGATTGCCTTTCAAGTAATGTAGTATCCTGTAAGCAGCCTGAAGATGAGGTTCTCTTGGATCATGCATGAATTGACTGATCAAACTTACAGAATATGTTATGTCTGGTCGAGTGTGAGCAAGGTATATGAGTCTGCTAACCAACTCTCCAGTACATTTTTTTGTCCACACTTGGTTCTTCTTTAGCCTCTTCCAACTTATAGTTTGGATCTATCGGAGTAGAGATCGGCTTACACCCGCTCTTCCCTGTTTGACCAATAAATCAATCACGTACTTTTGTTGAGATATGAAGATCCCCTGTGTGGAATATGCCACCTCAATACCGAGGAAGTACTTCAATTTCCCCAGTTCCTTTGTTTCAAATTCTTTTACCAGTCTCAGTGTCAATTCATGCTTCTCTTTTTCATCATTTCCAGTCACTATGATGTCGTCCACATAGACTAAAAGGGCAGTTACTCCCCCTGCAGCTGAATGTTTAATGAACAGAGTGTGGTCACTTTGGCTTTGTTTATACCCAGATTCCTTCATTACTTTTGAAAATCTGTCAAACCATGCTCTAGGAGATTGTTTTAATCCATACAGTGCCTTTTTCAACTTGCACACTTTGTTGCCTGTGTCCCCTTCAAATTCCGGTGGGATGTTCATGTAAGTTTCCCCATTTAGGTCACCATCGAGAATGCATTCTTCACATCATACTGTAACAATTGCCACTTGAAGTGAGCAGCCAATGATAACAGGATTCTCACAGTGTTCATTTTTGCTACAGGAGCGAAGGTTTCCTGATAGTCTACCCCGTAAGTCTGAGTGTACCCTTTGGCTACTAACCTTGCTTTATATCTTTCAATGGATCCATCAGCCTTGTACTTCAATGTAAAAATCCACTTGCAATCAACAATGTTCTTTCTTTTCGGTTTATCAACAATCTCCCATGTTTTGTTCTTTTCTAACGCACCCATTTCCTCTCTCATAAGATCCCTCCATTCCCTTTTTGACAATGCTTCAGACACATTTTTAGGGATGGTGATGGTGTTCAAACTCACAATGAACCTTTTTTGAGCTTGTGATAGGCGCTTAAGAGAGACATAGTGAGATAGTGGATAAAGTGGTTCTGATCTTACCGTAATTTCATTTCCAGAATTTAGATTGGATTCTTGGAATTGTGTCGGTTCAGGAACGGTCTTTCTCCTTGAATACACCTGAGAAAATCTTGGAAAATTGTGAGTGATAGGATCGGGTGACATAGATGTGATTGGTTTAGAGGACTCAGGTTCAGCTGAGATATGAGAAGAGTTTGGCTCTGGATTCCAGTTAATCAACACGGGCTAGCACATGCGGAAGGTCAATATTTTTTAGTGGTTCAAAGGACTCACAAGTACTATCTTCCATCATTGACATCTCCCCCTGAAGAGAGGACTTGGAGAAAAAATGTTTATTTTCTGTGAAAGTGACATCTGCAGAGATGTAAAATTTTCTAGTAGAGGGGTTGTAACATTTGTATCCCTTTTGAGTGGATGAGTAACCAAGGAAAACACACTTGATGGCTCTAGGGTCTACCTTCCCTCTATGTTGTTTGTGGACATGAACAAATGCAGTACAACCAAATACCCTAGGTGTGAGGTCATTTGAGGTTCTGAAGTGAGGGTAGAAGCTATTAAGGACTTCTATGGGGCTTTTGTTTTCTAACACACGGGAGTGAAGTTTCATTTATCATATATGCTAGCAGTAAGAACGGCTTCTCCCGATAGGATTTAGAAACATTCCTCGAAATAGTAAGGCTCGGGTGGTGTTGAGTAAACGTCTATTCTTTCTTTCAACATTCCCATTTTGTTATGGTGTCTCCACACAGGATGACTTCATGAATAATCCCCGTGATCGAAAGTAAGGAGATAGAATCCGATCGAAGTAGTCTCTAGCATTGTCCGTCCTAAAATTTTTATTTCGACTCCAAATCGATTTTGAACCATTGAATGAAAATTGGGTATAACAGATGCTTAACATCGGATTTTTGTTTAAGAAGAAGAGCCATGTAACCCGGGTGCAATCATCAATTAAACCAACGAGCCCCAGAAATGTTAGGTATAGTGGAAGGTCCCCATATGTCACTATGAATCAAATGAAAAGGATGAGAACTTCTTTTATTATTAATAGGAAAAGATACACGGTTATGTTTAGCTAATTCACAAACGTCACAATGAAATTCAAAAATATCTAATCCTTGGAATAAGTTGAGTGAACATTATATTTAAAACCCTAAAAGAGGGATGACTAAGCGCGAAGTGATATAGCCAAATGACATCTTTGTTTGAGCGTACTTAGGAACGATGAAGACAAGTTTCTCCTAATTTTCCGTGATGGCTTGAGGTGATAAAGACCGTTCCTTTCCTTAGCAAGTTCAATCCTCCTCCCGAGTCCCGGTCCCGAAAAACACGATAAGAAGAGAAGAACAAAGATAAAGCATTTGAGATCATGAGTCAACTTTTGAACTGGCATACAAGGTCATTGACGCTTAGGTACATGGAGAACATTTTTAAGGATAAGGCTAAGTGTGACATGTATATCTCCAATCCTCGCAACCGCGGCTAAAGAACTATCGTCACGACAATTTTCCTGTTACTTGGACATGGAGTATAGAAATGGAATAGTTGAGATGTGGGGGTCATATGGTCGATAGCACCGGAGTCTATGATCCAAGAGTCAGTATAGAATGTCTAAGACATTCATGTAAACAGATTTACCTGAAAGAGTCGTCGAACAAGTTCCAGAAGTCTTCTCAAGAGATCCCAACAAGCTTCTTAGTTTCTCAATTTCGTCACTGCTGAACCCCCTTTTTCTGACTTTACCTCAATATTGGGCTGCTCTGCCACATGCGCTTGAGGCCTTTGTTGCCCCCATTCTCGGCTTGGAGGTTTACCATTCAGCTTCCAACACTTCTCCTCAGTATGCCTTGGTTTCTTTCAGATGGGTACACCAAAGATTGTCTTTGTTCTCCTTCACTTGGTTTTCTCTACCCGAGTGTTTAGGCGGATCATTCTTCGACTATTCTCGATTTGTCTTCGCTACTAAGGTCGACCCATCCATAGTATGTGGTTCTAGCATGACACTCCTCCGACTTTCTTCTCGCTCGGATTAGAGAGATTGTCTCTTCTGAGACGGTGTATCCTCCTCGCCAAGGATTCGGATCCTCACTCGATCGAATTCGAATTCAATCCTGCCAAAAAATCATATATTCGATCCTTCTCAATGAACTTCTTCAAGGTGGTTGCATCATCAGGGCATTTCATCTCAATTACCCTATAGTGATCCAATTCTTGCCAAAGATTTTGTAATAGAGTTGCGTACTTTGTGACAGATTTGTCTCCTTGCTTGGTGGCTCCGGTTTTTGCCTTGATTTCATACACCATGGCAGCATCACGGGCCTTCGAGTATGTGCGGTTGATATAGTCCCAAATTTCTTTTGCGGTATTCAAGAACATGCAAGTGTCACTGATTGTTGGGTCCATGGAATCCCATAGCCAAAACATAATTATGGAATCCTCCTCGTCCCATGCTGCAAAGGTTGGATCTCTCTTTTCTGGTCCGCTTCCAAGGAGGTGATTAAGCCTCCCTTTGCCCTTTAGGTATGTGCGGACGATTTGGGACCATTTGAGATAGTTTTTCCCGTTGAATCTGTTGGATGCCCGAATATTCTGCAACTCTCCAATTTTCTGAACACTATTGGATTCTTCGGACGGGTTGGAATTGCTGGAGACAGTTTCTGACATTGACATGGTGACGAAGAGACTTCGCAGCAATTAAGGCTGGAACACGCAGAGAAGGGAGCCCTAGAGATTCCTTTGCCCTCGATCTCACTGGCTCCCAAGTCTGAGAAGAAGCCTGCAGAGAAGAACTGCGGGAAAGGCTTCTGCGAGCGGACAAGATACGGGAAAACGCGTTAGCGGGAACGACTGAAGCGGTAACGAAGCAACGCGGTGCGGGAAACCGCTTCTGCGGGAATGACTGAGACGAAAAATGCTTCTGCAGGAAATTTGGAAGAGGCGGAGAAGGCTCCTAACGACGCAGATCGACGAACAGTGCCGAAGCCGAAGCAGAGGAACCAAAACAGAAGCACGGGACGACGCGGAAGAAGCAGAGCGGTGCGAAGATACTAGCGGGCGACGCGGAAGAAGCGGACAAAGTATCGAGCGGTGCGGGAAATAGATGAGCCGAACAAACACTCAACGCGAGCGGATCACACAGCTTTTGATAAAGCAGATCGCAGGAAGAAAGACATGCAGCAATGAAGGCTGCTCGAAGAAAAAATAAGAAACCCCAGAAAAATTCTTAGGGCTCTGATACCATGTGGGAAATCAGAGAAGAGGGAGAATAATTCTGTATTTCCTTTGTTTGGATTTGATAATACAAGGTGTTTATATAGAGGAGATTACAAAAAGAAGAAAAGGAAACTAACTAGAAAAGAAAGCTAACTAATTCCCTTGATTTAAGGGATTACAAATTAATACACATTAATACAAATTGATTCTTAATTTTTCTCCTAATCTATTTACAGGGTATAAATTTGGAAACTTCAACACATAACGCATAATCCCATGTTTCCGTGTGGGTCTTGATAAGCCCGTGACCCGGACTACATGGGTGCCACCACAGCCTCCCAACTTTTCCTAATTCAGCATTTTTTTCTTTTCTAATTATTTTCTATTTATTTCCTTTTAATTAGACTATTTTCTATTAGAAGACTATTTATATGTGGTGTTTTGCTGTGTGGAGGGATCTTTGACTTTGTTTATGTTATTGGAAGATGTTTTCTCCTAGTTTCTTTATCAGAGTGATGTATCCCTAGATTTGTTTTAGGTGTGTCTATAACCTGATAGGATTGAAGTGGGGCTCTCTCAAGGACGTTGGAGGCCTCCTTTGCCATCGAATTTGTTGTCTATTGCTGCTTGGCAACCAAAACTTATGTTTACAGAGAAAAAACCTGCATTTCGCCATCAACCTACTGTCTCACAGACATTCACACCCGATTTCAGCCAATATCCATCCTTCCACCCTCGTTACCCATCTACAACTTACCTAACACCAATATGGATTCTCTCACACCTTCTAGAAACCCAAAACTGTGTCATCTGATATCAGAGAATAGAAAACACCAAATTTTTTAAGATTTATCTTTCTAGCCTCAAGTCCAAAATTTAAAAAAATAAAATAAAATAAATAAATGTCCCTGATACTCAAACCATTCCTACCAAAAATTTTAACCCAAACCCTATATTTTTAAAATATAACTTATCCACCTTCACCAAAATTCCACCCGAACACCTAACACCAAAACCTTAGCCCCCGACCAACTTTTAATTTGCAATCCTACATCCGCTAAAAATCTAATCGGCATAAAGATGTCATACTGCCAAACAGAAACCCTAGGCAAGTAATCTAGCAACTTACTATGGAGGATATGAGCGGGAAATTCTCCAACTATAACAGAGGCTTGCCTTTGAGAGAAAACATCTATTTAAGTCGCCCATAGTCACAATTGAGACTCGCCAGATCAAGGGTATGGAAAGAATCCCCTCAATTGGAGAGTTTCAAGTAACGAAGAACTAATACCCTGATAATTTGGCATGAAAAATCAAGAAGCTAGGATCTTGGAGTAAATATGAATTTACCCGATTTTGAAGGTTGAAAAAATCAAATGTAACCAGTGGCTCCAATTGATAGAATAAAATTTTGAGTACAAAGATGTTCACCATAACAAGAGTTAAATTGCCAGGTATTAAGGTTAGGAAGAATACTTCTTTGTGATGGGTTAACCTAAAGCTTATTCAACAGTTGGAAGGGAAGATTAAGATTACCACATGATTAAAAATAAGAAAAGAGATGCAACACAAATGCCTTCCTAAGCATTACGAATGATATTTTCATAAAACTCCACTAACTGCGCTAGAGAAATTCTTCTATAGAGAAGTACACAGCTGAATTTGATCAATGAAAGCTGAAATATGAGTTGCGGAGTAAGAGAAGCACACAGTAGTGAGGTATCTTCAAAGACAGAGGTTGTCTGTCAGTAAAATGACGCAATTATAGTCATATAGGTCACTAATTGATGTACTGACCCTAAATTTGAAAGTGGGGAAACAACAAGATCATCAAATAACTGTCTCACCTAACAAGCAAAGTTTTTCCGTAGGATCAGAAAGTAAGAATACACACAATGGAGTATCAAAACAAATCCTACTTGAGAAAAAATACGTTTAGAGTGGAGAAAAAATGAAGACAAGTACTCTCAAATTCATCCTAGCCACAAAGTGCTCTAAGTGTTATGATTTTGGGCATTTTGTTTCTGATTATCCAAACAAAATGGTGATACTTTTCAAAAGTAGAGTGCAACGGAGGAGACAGAGAGTAAAGATCTGGAGGGGAACATAGGGCAATATCAAATGCCCGCAGATTAGAGAAATATTCAAGTACGACGGTCTTTAAATAGCACATGAGAGAGAAGCAATGACTTCACCACAACATTTTTAATACTTGTATATTGATGATAAAGGTGTGCAACCTCATTATAAATTGGGGCAGTTGTGAAAAACATGATATCTATAGATTGCGGATAAAATGAGTCTCACAACTCAAAACAATTATGAGTTTCACTACTCCCAACCATATTCCAAGGCTTGGTTGAAGAAAGAGAATAAGATCAATGTCGATTAGAGAAGGCTCATAGAGATTTCCATTGGAGAAAAATTTTAAGAGCACATGTGGTGTGAGTGAGTGACATAGTACATTATTAGGCCATCCTTTGTGGTACGACCGTCGCACACATCATGGTGACTACGGAAATACATTCTTTTCACGAAAGATGGGAAACCAATTGTTCACTTTCCTTGGAAAGAGTTTGAGGTATTTAAGGATACGGTCACAATAACTACCTTTTTCCAAGTATTAAGAGAAGCACCAACAGTACTAGCATTGGTCGCCAAGAAAGTGATGAGTTCAAAAATCGATACCAGATACAGGATAGTCCCCCCCTCCCACCCCTAACCCACCGAGAGCGGTCAACATCTCAACATTTCCAATGGAGCTAAAGTGTATCCGAGCTACTTTGAGAAGACAATATTGAATAAGCTCAGTACTAAGTTCCAGTTCAGTTCAACAGCTCAGTAGTGGTGAATCTCAAATTTGGAAATCCCCTTTAACATATTTTGTGGGAAGAAAAATAATCGGTTGTGGGATCCATCTCCTTTTAGAAAAAAAAATTCTCTTAGCATGAGAGAATGATGTGTAGCGTCATTTACGCATTCGCAAAATGCAGAATCTCGTGTTTCTGATGGGATCACAAGAAGCCCACAGCCCGAGCTATAGGGCTACTGCCATACCACTCAAGTTTTTCTATTTCAGCAATTTTTTTCTTTTAATTTGTTTCCTACTCCTTTCTTTCTAATTAAGCTATTTTCTATTAGAATATTATCTATATATGGTGTTATGCTGATTGGAGGAACATGACTTTATTTATGTTATTTGGAGATGTTTTTTACTGATTTTTTTTTATTGGAGTATTGTATCATTAGATTTCAACCTGGTGGCCTATCTGCGACATGGTAAGATCTTGGTGGTGATCTCCCCTATATTTTCAAGTGGTTCCTTCGCCGTCAAACATGCTGCCTATTTCTGCTTCGCAGCTGAGAACTGCTATTTACGACAGAATAACCTCTGCATTCCGACGTGAGCTGCTGTCCCACCATCATTCAAGCTTGATTACGGCCAACATCCATCCTCCCGCCCCCATTACATACCCAACAACTTCCCTAACATCTTTTGAATTCTCCCACACAATCTAGGTGCCCTCGAACGGTGTGAATGCATCCTTAACAAAAGTTATTAGATTAACAACTTTCAAATATACAATTTCATTAAGAATTTTAACCAGCAATGCTCCTCTGTTTTATGCCAAACAACTTAACTTGTATTATTGCATATTTTAGCACACATCGTCCCAGTTCATCAACCATCTCTATTGTTGTCATTGCTTTATTATCAACTATCTAGGTTCAAAGCTCAAACAAACTAGTAATATCTGATTCTCGGTACTAACTACAAATGATGTGAAGCATGTTAATCCATGCTAAGCTCCTTGTCATATTGACTAGAATTTCATTTTCATAAATGCACCTTACAACAACTATACAGATTTTATTCCAATGGCCATTTATAGAAGTTGGAGAATTAACTTGGTTTTTGTTCTCCTCTTCACCTAAATACAGATATTGGACCTTGAATTCATCTATCAAAGATAAAAACTTCCGTCATATGAACATTGAGACATATAAATCCTTCAATGAAAAAAAAATATACAGTAAGCTTAGTAAAAACCCAAAAGAAAAGAACTTGAGTTATTAAGAAGTAACCAAGCTCCTCGTAGCAATTTGGACCTTAAGGCAAGTGAGTCAAAAAAACATTTTGAACCATGCACAATACTAAAGAGTGTGATAACCATAAAACGTTTCACCATCAGGGTTGACTTCAAATACTGATACAGGAGTTAACCCAAATCATGATGCAGAACAACAAATATTGTTGGTGAATTTAGAACGAGGATACGATAGCAACTCAAAACGAATGAAAATAACCGTACAAAGCAACGAGTGCAGAAAAGGATTGCAAATAAACGACACAGCAAAAAAACAATCCTACTGAGGAGGCACTCAGGGTGATGGTGCAAGGCATGCGATTGCGGTGAAGGCCAAAGAGGTGTCAGGTTGTTGTAGAGGCATCGAACCACAGTGGGAGGAAGTAGAGAAGCAGTTGGTGGCTGGAATCTGGAGGACAGCGGACAGCGGACTGCAAGGAAGCTACAGGGAGGAGTTGCAGTTGCTAGAGGAGGGAGAAGGGCTGTGGGCAAAGTGGCCAAGAGGTGGCTGGAAGGGATGGGAAGTGGCAACAAGGGCTGTGGCCTGCAGGAAAACTGCAGGGAGGTTGCTGTGAGCTGCAGCAAGGTTGCAGTCTGCAGAGGTGTGGAGGTGTAGGGAGGTGGCTGGAAGGTGCAGCAGGGGGCTACAGTGGCTGTCGAGGGAGCAGGAAGGAGGAGTGGGAGTTAGCGGCCTGCAGGGAAGCAACATGGAAGCGGTCGGGATGCAGTAGCAATGCTGTCGTAGGGTTGTGGAGCGAGTGGACAGCAACGGGAAGGGTGGCAGGATAGATAAATATCCCGGCGGGGTCGAGATACAGTCGGAGCACCACCCAAACCCTAGGAGACGGTCACCACCTCGGACAAGTGATAGGCGGAGCACTTCTTAGAGGTCGGATACAGCCCTCAAACTTTAGGATAAAACCTGATTTCAGAAACCACAAACAAGACCCCTAACTCTAAACACATCAACTCCTAAACTTGACCCATTTAGGAAACACTAAAATAAGAAGGAGAATAAAATCAGATTTCAGTTTTAGAAAAGACTTTTAAAATAAGGAAGGAGAATAAGGTCAGATTTCAGATTTAAGGAAAAGATTTAAAATTAGAAAAGAGAATAAAAATCAGATTTCAGTTTTAGGAAAAGATTTAAAATAGGGAATTGCAAGAAAGGAATATAAGAAAAGAAGGAAAGGAAGGAAAAAGGAAAGAAGCAAAAAAAGGGAGGGGGTTGGGGTTGAGGAAAAGCGGGAAGAGGAAGGAGAGGACCGGTCAGTCCTCTTCCAAGCCCCGTGTCAAATACCAAAACCAAAAGACATTGAGGAAAAGCGGGAAGAGGAAGGAGAGACCGGTCGGTCCTCTTCCAAGCCCCGTGTCAAATACCAAAACCGAAAGACAAGCCAACTAAAAATAAACTTTATCATATAGCAATTGTATGTATGATTAAATGTACTACATGAACAAAAAAGAACAATCTCAGATAAACTATATACAACAAAATGTTTAAGCATGCCAGAATCAAGCATTAAAACAAATGCTTGTTTTCATTGTATTAGTAATTTTTTTAAAATTTTTTCCTTGGACAAGAGAGATAGATGAGTGCCAAAGCAAAAATTAAAAGTAGAAATAATTTGTAGCAACAACTTCCAAATTCTTCTAACAGCTAAGCTAGATGGCACCAATATCATTTGTAGATCATAAAGAACATCAACTATAACAGAAGAGAGGTATTTACAAACCACCCATTGAAGAAAAGAAGAACATCAAGCAAGTATTCCTCAATCACAAACCGATCAATAGGCTGCATATCCTGCAAATATAAGGAAATGCACATTAAAGAGAAAGATTATGAAATATAAAGTCATAGAATCATGTAGAAAAAATTTACAAACTGCAAACAAAAAGAAGTTAGCAGTTAATATCAAACACCATCATTCTATTTCATAAGTCCTCATCCCAACAATCATCATTAACCTCATCCCAACAATATTTCGTAGTGTTTAACAATCTTCTTAAATTATTTACTGGTTACTGCTATATGAAATGCACTCTTTTTCGCTAGGATAGTATCTTACATCCTAAACATTAAATAAAACACACAGCAAGATATTACCTTTTACTGTTCTCATAACCTCTTCGAGCTAGACAACTGAAAGAAAAGATGAGACTACTCCTGACCCTAATTCACGTTCATCAGACTTGGAAGAAAAACTAAAGTTTTATGAGATTACTAACAGCACATTGTACTTCAATTGGTCATTAAAATGGCTGAATCAACCAGTCAACAACAGAAAAGCACCAAAAGTATAAATAAAAAAGAAGTCCACAACCAGAATAGTTAAGAGCATAAACAAAAGAGATGTAAGAAGAAACACAGTTACGATACCTCAACTTTATTGGGGGGAAATATATTTAACCTCTGCAGCCTTGTTGGATACTTGAGCTCAGCCTCATGTTTCTCCCTTTCAATAGAAATGGTAGACCGATTTTTTGAAACTGAAGATTGGTGAGGGCAGTTGATAGGTGAAAGGGTATAAGCCTTCCCAGCTACCAGCTGTGCTTCAAATGGTAGGTGTGGTCTTGGCACTGTGAGGAAAAGATTTTAGCATGTTCGGTTACTTGCCAAAGAATAGCATAATGCATAAACGTTTAAATAATATCGATGTGACTTCAATATACGCATCTATGTAGAAGTGTGAGGTCACCATCATCATCATAGTAACTACTAGCCAAATTAAAGGTGAGTGCACCATGAGAATTTAAATCTATTATTCAGAAATCCTTTTGCGCAGATTCTAGCAATAGTTTTTTTGATCAACTCATTTCGATCCGTAATTGTTTAATATTTCACCGACCATAATAAAGTTTTTTGCCATCCATTTTACATGCTTACATTTATGTCTACCTTGTCCTATCTCCAAGATAAATCTACACAAAAAATCATTTGTGGCATTTTATAGGTAAAACAATTAAGTTGGGAAGAGTGACGTCCAGTTTTAATCAGGAAGAGTTTTTATAAGTCCATCATATCAAGTATTTATGTACAGATTTCTTCTGATAAGTTTACAATCTCACTATATTTAAAGTGTAGATAAAATAAGAGAACTATTAAGAAAGAAAAAAATAATAGACTTTAGATAATATACACGATAGTCGTTCACAAAATGATTTAAGAATAATAAGTTTAACTCCACGTGAAGCATAATAGCAAGAAAGAATAGAGAATAAGAATTCCTAACGATGACCCCAAAGAATTGGGATAAACCTAAAAATGATGATGATGATGACCATCTTAATGTGTTTTCATTAATCCTCTAATACAGTTATTTCTCACTAGCCTAACTAGTTTTACTGCTTAATTATCTTAATATCCAAAGTTCTACTACAAGTAAATTGAATCTTAATGACTTGTGTATTACCAAATAATCATAACCTTTATATATGTGTAGGAAAGTGCAAATCCTCATTAGGAAAAAATTTATTTCCTTCTCCTGAACATATTCCACTAATGGTGTTTCTTTTTATTTATATTTCCTAATTTTATGTTCTTCCCTTTTTTGGAGGGATTTATACTTTGTTTCCTGATATTATTATATATAGTAGTAAATTGTAATTCATTAGACAAGCAAAAACTAAAATATTTTCCTATATTATTCCATGGTATAAGAGTTATGTTGGCGCTCATCCTCACTGCCTAAAAAAATCGCGGCTATATGTAATGTTCCAAAAGAACACCTCTAAGTGTAGCGACAGTCTCAAACATCCTTGACTCTCCTTTGCTCAACTCGATTAACTACAAAAAGCGAACAGCTTTTCATTCTTCCATCACTTCCATTTGAACTGATCAACTCATGCATATAACCAAATTGCAGCTAGACGCAGAACTCACAAACGACTAGATCGCATAAAGCAACATAACTCATAGCTCTTCCCATGCTCTCCATATCAACTGCCATGATCGTTGTGCTCAAACAGTTCGAGCACATATTGCAAATAAACGGTCCGATTCAATTTCAGCAAGCTCCTTTTGATTTTTGCAGTTCGTTTCTTCCACTTTTGTTTGTTAGAGCCACAACTAATCTAGAATCTTATGATCGATTTGATATCCCAGCCACCATCTCAAGAGTCACCGCCTTGAAAAAGACCCAATAACCTCTCGTCGAGTGTTGAACGTGTGAAAACAGAAAGTTATGCACCTCCCTATAGTCCGTGTTCGCTCATCAACACAATTAGTTGAATTAAGGGAACTCCTCCAGATTTCATTCATGCAGCAAGTCTTATTAATTCAAGTTTCACAATTGACTCATGGTCAAACAAGGCATGGCCTCAAAAACTTCTTTCACATAAGTTACCTTGAGATTCAAACTACAACTTCAGTGACTATCAAAGTTGATAACTCCTCCCACCCAGTCACAAACAATAAACTACACGGCAATAATTTTATTCAATGGTCATAACCATGATCACGTACATTTGTGATAGATGAAAAAATGAATATCTCACAAATGAAATCTCTGATCTAGAAGTGACAGACTCCAAATATCAGGAAGATCGAAAAACACATGGTCATGTTATGATTAATAAATTCCATGACGACGAAGGTTGGAAAAAACTTCTTGCTCAATAGGACAATCAAAGAGATATGAGAGGTGCATGTGATACCTACTCCAGCATTGAATAATCCACCGAGTAATTTGAAATTTACACCATACATATATGATCTACGATAATGAAAATGGAGCCTTACTCAATTTTGCAACACTCACACGCCGTTAGTTTCAGCTGGACATGTAAAAGGTATATTCCTAGAAATGCCCTAATAACTTTGCCTTGTATAGGATAATAACTGAACAGAAAGAACCATCCAATTCCACCTTACCTCAATGAAGACCAAGATGAAGTCAGGGAGGAATTATGGGAATTAAACCCATCCATACAATTTGGGCGGCATTTACAGAAATTCAAAGGGAAGAGAGCAGAAAGAAGTTTATGATGAAAGACAATCCCACTCCAACATTATTGAAGGATGACCCTTTGTACACTTAAAATTCTACTCATGATAACAATCCCAAGAAAAGATGATCACAGTGGGACCATTGTAAGGAACCGGATCAAGTGAGGAAAGATTTTGGAAAATAAATGGTAAACTTGCAAATTGGAAGTTGTCACATGAAAGATATGATAAGAAGAACCGCGCAAATGTTGATGACACAGCCAACAACAATTCAGAATTCAGCTCGTTTGCCAAGGAGCAAATTGAGGCACTGCAGAAAATATATAGTAATAGTTCTAGTTTTGGAAAACATCACAATCCAAGTCAAGCAATCTATCAATCTGTTAGCACATCAATGTATCATAACCCGTGTTTTTAGTGTCTAAAACAATAAATAAATACCTTGGATAGTTGACTCTGAACCCTGAGATCATATGAAGAAAGACATCAACATTTTCAAAATTAGTCAATGCACCAGTCGCTCTACAGTTTGAATAGCTAATAGTTCATTCTCACCAGAAGCAAAAATTAGATCGATCGAATGGATAAAAGATCTTCATCTCAACTATGTTCACTATGATCTAAAATTAAATTGCAACCTAGCCTGATCTAAAATACGTGAATAGATTTTATTTTAATTGTTATAATTTTCACATTGTGGATTAGGTGAATGTGATTGGCAGTGTTGAGATGCATAGCGGTCTATATTTAAAGAAAATAACTTCATAGGTAGCAATATCATACGTCAAGTTATATTTCTAAGACCAGCTCAAATTTTATCAATGAAATTTCAGTTGAAAGTTAAGTCATGTTAAGTCAATGACACATTGGTCATCCAAATTTTATGTACATGAAAAAGATGTTTCACATTTATTTATCACTAAAAGTCCATTGTGATTAATGTGAACCTTGCTAGCTTGCAAAACATACCAGGCATATATACTCTAAATTGCAACACATGCTTTTACACCATTTTTTTTTAATTCATAGTGATATCTAAGAACCTTATAAGTAAACAAAATAAATAGAGCACGATGGTTTGTATCATCCATAGACGATCACACAAGAACAACATGAATATTCCTTACGAAAGAAAAATCAGAAACTGTCACCATATTTCAAACCTGTCATTCCAAGATCCTCACTCAATTCCAAATCAAAATTGAAATTCTTAAAAATGGTAATGCTAAAGAATATTTTAATTTAATGCTTAGTCCTTATCTTTCCATGCATGGTATTATTCATATAAATTTTTGTGTGGATACTCCTCAACAAAATAGAATCGCTAAGTGAAAAAATAGATGTTTACTTGAGGTGGCTCCGTGTCATTTGGTTTAATCATCCTCCAAAATATTTTCTTTTTTTTTTGTGTGTGAGGGAGAGTCATGCTCATAGACACATACACTATCAATAGAATGCCTAATCTACTTCTAAAATTTTAAATTACCCATAATGTTCTCATGAACTCCTACCAAAACATCCGCTCTTTTTCTTCTCAATTACCATTGAAGATTTTTAATTGTTCTCCCTTTGTTCATGTTCATCAACAAGACCACACCAAACTTAAAGCCAAGTCTATCAAATGCATCTCCCTCATTCACTTCTCCAAAAAAAATGATACAAATACTACTTTCCAACCACTATAAAACTATATAACTCCATGGATGTCATCTTTTTTAAACGCTAATATTATTTTCTCAAATATGAAATTTAGGGAGAAAATTCAAGGGAACACCATATTTGGGATTTTTCCAAGATGCTAAGGCCATTCTTCCTTCAACTGAACCAAATTCTATCATAGAAATTGTCTCAATTATCTCTAATCTATCTCAATATGAGACAAATGATCAAGAAATTCGTGTCAAGGACCCCTGAGCATGTAAAGGACAAAATACAGACCCAAGATTATCAAAAGCAAGAACCACATCCTCCTAATAACATAATGGTGAGGATTCCCCAACTCATGACTCATTGCTTTATGTAGATTGAAATGTTGAGTGCTTCGCATTCTCCTGGGATGGAAGTGTGCACAAAACCAGCCTAGCATAGTTTCATGGGCTGGTCCAAAATTTTCAGCCTCCAACGCTAGACTGTCCCTCTTAAGCCCCAATTACCTTACTTAGAACTAGCATTAGGGTCAGTTATTTGAAAAACTATATATTTTCTTGCTTGGATTGGTTTGAGGAACTGTTATTTGTTTTGATTTATGATGGGCAAACAATTCTTCCCATATTTCTTACAATGTTATTGTTGTATCATTTCCCTTCTCAAGTGTTGCGTATGTAACTTGACTGGGAAACAGGTGGTGGATCCTCCTCAAAATTTGTGTCATGTCGAGCAGTCACCAAACAATATTCTTCCTGTTCTCATCCAAGACAATTGTCGTCGACTTTGTTCTCCGGTTGTTGATTCTAAGCAGCACTTATTGACATCCGTACTCTACTTGCATCGACTTAGTGTTTTTGCTATCTTATCTCCCATAAAACAGCAATTAACCCACAGTTGCACCCCTCCCCCAATCCTATTCCAAGTCATTTAATCCCTAACCACCTTTTAGGAAACCGTGAATGATATCCATTGGTATCCGAGCCCTGCAAAAAATAATTTTTCTCTCACCCCTAAACCTAAATCCACGTAACCTCACCTAACACATTCACCAAAAATAATCCTAGTCCTAGCCCTAACACAAAATCTAACACTAAATGACCATTAATATTCAATCAAAACTTTGATAGAAAGAAAGACACACCATGCCGCTAAGTGTGAAAATGCAAAGAGGCATCTAGGAGCTAGTAATGGAAGACATTCAAAAAAATATTCTTCAATTGTAACAAAGACATGTGGTTTTGAGAGAAGCAAACAAGGAGTTTTATTCCCAGCTTCGGCGTTTTAAAAACACGGCTGATGCGTTTGTTTGGAGCGTATCGTAGTACGCGCGATTCGTATTATATTGAATGCCAACGGCGCGTTTGACCCCGTGGCCCAGCGTTTGCAGTTAAAACTTACGTACCTGCCCTCGTCGTCGCGCTTGCGCTCATCCCGTGCCCTAGGTGTCTTCGATCCTCTCCTTCGCCATCATCCCGTGTCTTCACCGAGCTTGCCATCATCGCGTGCCTCTCTCACGCGTCTGACACGTTTCTCTCGACTGTGTTGCCTTTCTCCTCCTCTTCTTCTCTGAGATCCGTAGTTGCGGTGCTCTATAAGTAATTTACATAGTTGCAGTTGGGATCCATAACAGTGTTGCCTTTGTTCCGATAATTTTCGATGGAATGGATTTTTTGTGCATAGTATCATGTTTACTGTGAATAATTGTGAAGGAATAGCTTTTACCTGTGATTTTTTTGGCTTTTTCCGTTTTTTCTGTGGGAATGTCGAAGGCATGTAGTTTTTCTATGGCATGGTTTCTTCTGTGATTTTTAAGCTTTCTCCTTTTCTTTGTGATAATTTCTAAGGCATAACTTATTTCTCTGTTTTTTTGGCTTTCTCCTTTGCTCCTTTTCTTTGTGAGAATTGTGAAGGCATAGAAAATTGGAAGGCATGGTGAAGCTTTTTTGTTTAGCTTCAATGTTTAGCTTTGATTGTAGTTGAGAATACTCGATGTAATGGCCTGTAATTGTGACTAGTATGTCGGGCATGTTGGAATTTTTATACTTTCTTTTGGCTGGCCTGTTGGAATTGATGCTTTTTTTGTGATAGTTGTTAGTATTGTGACACTTGAATTCATGGAAGTTATAGCTATCTCTACTACAGGGTGTTGGTGTTGGTGTGGCTCTCTATTGTAGTGTGGCTCTCTACTGTAGAAGTTTGTGTTGGTGGTTGAGAGTTGGTGACGATGGTTGGACTTGGGTTTGTGTGTCTCTCTCTCTCTACTGTTTAGTGTTGGTGTTGATGGTTATGTGTTCGTGATAGTGGTTGGACTTGAGTGTGTGTCTCTCTCTACTGCAGGGTGTTGGTGTTGGTTGTTGGGTGTTAATGATAGTGGTTGGTCTTGTGTTTGTGTGTCTCTCTCTACTGTACAGTGTTGGTGTTGGTTGTTGAGTGTTGGTGATAATTTTTGGACTTGGTGGTGTGTTTGTCTCTCTCAACTATTTAGTGTTGGTGTTGGTGGTTCGGTGTTGGTGATGATTGTTGGTCTTAGGTGTGTGTCTCTCTCTACTGTAGGGTGTTGGTGCAGGTGGTTGGGTGTTAGTGATGGTTGTTGGACTTGGATGTATGTCTCTCTCTACTGTTTAGTGTTGGTACTGGTGGTTGGGTGTTGGTGATGGTTGTTGGATTTGGATGTGTGTGTCTCTCTCTACTGTTGGGTGTTGGTGGTTTTCTGTTTTTTTCTTCGAAATTTTGTTTTCCTGTTTTGGTTTTTATGTTTTTAGTTTAAGTGTCTGTTTTTCTTTGCGCTAAATTTTTTATCCTGATTTGGTTTTACTAGTTTTATCAGTATCTTAATCTAGTTTGGTTTTACTGATTTTATTAGTATATTTCTTGTTTCTTTTAATAGTAATGTTATGGTTAAGACCAAAGAAGTGACTTCATCAGAATGCGGGATAAGAAAGTGACAATCATATTTTAAAACTTTTGTATTAAAAAGATCGAGCTTGAAAATAGATCTACCACATACTTTAACAAAGAAGGGTGATAGAATATGACTAAGAAGTTCCATAAAATGACAGGAAAATAGTACGATAGGTTAAATCTTACGAACAAGTGCGATTAGTTGAAAAATGACTAGAAGTTATGGAAGGAGTTGAAACGGGGATCAACAGAATTGGGGGGATCCTACCAAGCGGACCATCGATGCTTCAAAAGTATGGTAGACTGAGAAATCAGAGGTAATTAATAACCCTCTAAATACTCGTTTTTTCATTCGTTATCCATGTAATTCTGTTTTAACTAATATACTTCCCCGAACATTGCAGGCAGTAACAACCGCAAAAGAACTCAAGGGAGTGGTATTGAGTTGAACTTGTAAGAGAAGTTTGACCTCATGTTTAGGGGGGTGGTTGTGATGGGCATGCATGCGTTCACCACAACCCGAATGGGATTGCAAGCGCACCAGATGACTTGGTGGTCGCGCAGATTATCGGGTCTGGTGACGACCCTAGCCTAAACCACAGGGAGGTCAAGTTCACATGCCAGCCAAAGCATCCTCGATTGGAGAAAAGGAAGAAGGAGCCACTATCACGAGAAGCTCAATAGATAAGCTGATAGAAGTATGTGCAGCTCAGACTGGTCCTTCAAATGACACCACCATAGATGACTTTTTTCGAGTTTTGGATACATATCCTGAAGTTAGGTCGGATACGAAGTTCTTTCTGAACTTCTTGAAGTTATTCGAGAACCTCACCCGCAGGCAGATATTCATGAAAATGCCCCTTGAGGTTCGTGTCGAATCTTTATGTTATTTATGGTTACTTGATTATGTATTGTCAATGTTAATGGATACTTGATATTGAAGTTTTTATTTATGGCTTAGTTTTTCTGTCTGTTTATTTTATTCCAATGTTTTTTTTTTGTCTTGAACAAACAATTAATATGTTGTCTTGTAGTTATCCAACTCTGTAATAAATATTATTCAATATTTTTATATTTTTCCTTCACGTTCTTTGATTAATGTTTTTTATCTTAACATAAGCTTTTTTTAGGATGGACTGGGAACAACAGTGCCGAAAAAGAATAGCTACAACGATTATGATATGTTGTATGCATACTACTGCTGCATCGATCGCATTCAATGAATGACATCGTCCTTTATTGGTGATAAATGGGTCGGTGAGCTACTGCAAGGACACCCCAACAAATTCAGTAATATGTTCTGAATGATTGTACTCATATTTCTGGATCTCCTCCATGAACTACATAGTAATCATGAGCTCCACGGTTCCTCAAGAACGACTACAAGGGAGGTATTTGCAATAACCCTCTACATTTTGTCGCATGATGAATCAATGAGAGGAGCGATCGAGTGATGGAGCGATCCCAGCATTCCTCTGTGACAATCAGTCGGTATTTCTCTGTGAGATTGAAGGCACTAGTCAGCTTGTCGGCACAAATCATAAAGCCAGAAGATACCGATTTCGAGATGACTCCAGCAAATATTGTCAATGACTCGCGGTACATGCCATATTTCAAGATAAATCTCATTCACACATTACATTCACATATGATAATTATTTGTCGACAATCATAGCTTTAATTAATCTAACATAACTTAATTGGAGCAATTGACGGTAATCACATGGATGCACGACTACCCGACAATGAAAAGTTCGCGTACATTGGACGATGTGGATCACCCACATAAAATATAATGGTATTATGTGACTTCAATATGTGCTTCACTTTTATGATGATCGGTTGGGAATGAAATACACATTGCATATGCGACAAAAAAACGTGAACATAACTTCCGTCGCCCGCCTACAGGTTTGTTCATTTATATACCTCATTAGTATCTTTCATAATTGTTACTAATTATGATTTCTGCGACAGATAAATATTACTTTGTCGATGCTGGATATCTTTTACAGAGAGGGTATCTGAAGTCATTTTCAGATACCAAATCTCACATTCCTGCTTTCGAGAGATCAAGTGGTGTTCCACATGAAAGAAAATGAATTTTTATCAAACTTCACTCTTTACGCAGCGTGATTGAAAGAACTTTTGCATTGTGGAAGAGAAAATGGATGATTTTTCATGATATGCTGATGTACCCGTTTCCCATACAAGTAGAGATTTTCGTGGCCACGCTGGCACTCCACAACTACATTCGTCGGCACCACTCCATGTCAGATGCAGACTTCAGTATGGCTTACGACAATCAGATGCAGGCACCTCCTGAAGATTTGAATTTCACGTCAAATAATCTATACCACAACCAGATACGAATTCATAGAAATTTTACACCCATGATGGCGAAGGGGTAGCGGAAATGAATGAATTGAGAGAGTTGATTGCAGATTCTATTGTCGGATGCTGACTGGCCATTTCTAATTTTTATTTGTAGACTCGATGTTTGTTTTATGTTACCGTATTATTGATAATTGTGATTTTATAATATTCACTTATTTGACTTTGCTTTTCTCTATGTTTTTTTTTTTGTGAATTTGTGAGTTCCGTGATGAGACATTTAACCTTATGGGTTCTAGACGACTGATTGGTCGTTATTGGTTGGTGTTGCATGTGAAATCCTAAAGAAGACAACCAATATTCTCTCTTCTTTTTGGTGCATCGGTTTATGAGGACCTACTAGATGGCTTTCTTTGATTATATGCATATGTGACATAAGACGTTGGTTTTATGTGGGTTAACGACAGAAAGAAATCATTTTTTTATACGGTCATCTGTCTTCTTGTAGTTACAGGCTCGTTGGTTGGTTTAGTTAGTTCTCTAAGACCTCACACCTGCATTTATTTTGTTTTTATCAATCCATGCTTGCTTATTCAATACAATTTCATTTAATTTTATTTCCTTGTACGTTTATTCCATTTAATTTTCTAACATTACTAATGAGTTTCTCCTGTATCTTTCAAGATGAGCTTCAGGATTTCATGAACCTCAAGACATGTGCTCTTTCACTGTGGACTATAGACTTCCTTACTAACGTCACGTCGGGCACAGTTATGAGAGATAGTTCTACAGTTGCCCGTGGAGCATCACGGAGAGGTGTCTTCTTCCGGTAGGCGGACTCTTCGATAGATTCCACTGCCGATAGTGATCGGGGTTGGATGGTACCCCTAGAGGATCGTGCAGATTGTGACATATGTCGTCTCAATTTGAAAATTAATATTATCATAATTTTAATTGTCAATTTAATATTTTTTTATCAACCTTACTACTCATTGTTAGGTGAGAGATGTTTCTTGTTTTTTACTATATTGTACTAGACTTTTGCTTTTCTAGTATCAAATATATTGTCAAGGTAGTTTTGTTGCAAACAAAATTACTTAACAAGGGCAGAATTATCATTTACCCACAAACAGCTGCCTCAAACAACCAGTCAGCTTATCTGGATAAGCTACTGATCAGTAGCTTATCAGGATAAGCTACATATTAGAAGATTATTCAATAAGCTGCAGCTGCCCCAAAGAGACACTTAGCCACAACGGTGACTCACGTGATTGAAAGAAAAAATGAAACCCTTCCACCACGATGTTTCCAGTGATAAATAACCAATATCATGACAATTTAGCATTAAATATTAGAAGAAAGGCTAGAATATCAGAGTGAAGAAAGCTTTGTTGGAATGTGGCAGACATTTGGATCCGTTTAAATTTACTGAGTGGCCCTAAATAGTAGAACAAAATTTTGAACACAAAAATATTTTTCAATACAAAAGAGTTGAATTAAAATCATCAAACTATGAAGAACACTTACTCGTGGGGTTAGAACCTGAAGCGTCTTTCAAAGCGAAGATGGAAGAGTAAGATCATTGTATAATCTTAAGATTAAAATGGAAATAGAATGCAAATACATTTCTCCACATTACTGACAGAATATGTTTCTAAAACTCCACCACTTGAACTAGAGATATTCATCTGTGAAGGAGCACATAAGAAGATCTTATCAATTCATGTTACAAGGTGAGTTGATGAAATCATAAGAGCATGCAATTGCAACTTATCGGCCCCTACTACATGTACAAACCATAACATGAAATAGAAAGAAACAATATCACGAGGCGACCACTACATCATACATGCAGAGCTCAACCCTATGATTAGGCAGCCAGAGTACACACATTAGGGAACTCAAAATGGTCCCTTACAAGGAAAAAATTAATCCAAAGTTAAGAAAAAGTATAGACCGCTAGCACTCTTAAATCAATCCCAACCAAGAAGTACTTCAAGTGTCACAATTTTAAACACATTGCAACGAATCGTCCAAACTAGAGGGTGATTGGTTTCATTTAGAAGAGAGCAATGACAGAAATAACTCACTTAATGAAAGAAATTAATATTACCAAAAAAAGAAAGTGAGGACAAAAAGGATGAGTATCAGCTTCATATCGTGAGGAAGATATGTTAGTGGTTCGACAAATCCCTCAAACTGAGCCCACAAGAGAGCAATAGTGGCTCCGCCATAATATCTTTGGTATCATTACATCATGAAGTAAAATGTGTGCAATGTTATCATAGATGCAGTTAACTATCAGAACGGTGTCTACCCAAATGGTTGACAATTTGAGAATTTCCAAACTAAAGGGCACCCAATCTTATTCCATGTCTTGGTTGAAGAAATGAATTAAGATCACAGTTGATAAAAGATGCCATGTGAAGTTCTCTATTGGAGAAAAAATTACAGAAGCATGTGTGGTGTGATGCGGTACCTATGGATGTTTGTCACATTCTATCGGTCTTCCTTGGCAGTGCGACCGTTGCACATAGCATGATGGCAACAAGAACACATATTATATCTCCAAGGATGAAAAGTTCATCTTACTCTTACCTTAGAAGATATCTGAGTTTATAGATGTTAATACAAACCCAAAGAATATAATTCTACCGGCCTTGAGAAAAATACTAAAAGGAATAGCATTTGCTGTCCTACAATTATTGAATATGAGGAGTTAATAGAAGATGCAAGGCAGCCCCTATTGAGAGACTTAAGGATATCCTAATTGATATTGTATCTCTTAGATTGTCACCGCTGAGAGAGATACAACATACCATAGACTTTTTTCCAGGATTCGTTCTTCCAAACTGACTTGTCAAGCTGATGTAGCTAGTCAAGTACGAGAACTTGGAGAACAGAATATAGATGACTAGATGCTTGCTTCGGGAGAGTACTAGCAAATGGAAAGTTTCAGCTCTTGTTGGAATAGTGTAAATGTTTTAGAGTAACTTTGGGTGAATGTGAGCATAGATCTTGTAGAGGGTTCACCAAACACTTTCGGATTCAAGAAACGACTATCGTGGTGGTAGATCGATTGCAACAGCTTCTAGTGACGAAGAGAAACCCTCATGAAAGTCGTTTATGATGTGACGCAGACATTCAGTTCTATTTCATGAGATAGTACAAAATTGTCCGGTCTCCAATGGCTAGACCGCCCACAGGCCCCAATCACTTTACATAGCACAAGCATTAGGGTTAACTAATTATAGAACTATGTATTTGTTAGTTTATACTGGTTTAAGGAGTAAAAAAATATTTTGAGGAATTGTTTCCACAATAAATTTATATTGGGCTTAGAATTCTTCCCAGATTTCTTACATGAGTGTTTTATCATTTTTATTCTCAGGTGGAGTGTCTATAGCTTGATTGGGAAAAGGAAGTGGATCTTCCTTAGAGTTTTTCACGCCAAGCAACCACCAGATGACATTCTTGATATTTTCACCTTGGACAGTAGCCATCGACGGCGTTCTCGGGCTATTTCACCCGAGACAGCACCCATTGACGTCCACACTTAACTTAACCTGCATCGCCTTCGCATTATTGCTGCCTTAACCCCTCCGAAATAACAACTGCCGCTAAATTCCTCCCCAAATACTATTCTATCTAAGAATTATAATTCTTAAAACTATTTAGGAAACCCTCAAAGGCATCATCGCTTCTAACCATAATAGCAAAGCACCCAATAGAGCGAACTACAGCTCTAGACATTCAAAACTATTGAGAAGACTATTATAGACTTGGCCATCCTGCAAGCATATACAAAAATACTGTAAAATGTTTTTAATATAGCCATCATTCAATGATTAAAGACAATCTAATATCTGTAAAGTGGGATAAACAAATGCGGCATCTGCAGCATCAACAAGATGCCAAATCAAGGAAAACTTCCATAAAACACAAGTATTGAAACTAAAACAAGAAAGTGCGTCTTTGTCCTGATTCATACATGTTAAAGTTTTGCATGCACGCAATAAAGTGAAAACCTTCTTAAATGTTCATGTGCTAACAAACCTATGTAAATTTTAGACAAGTGTTTCTAGAACTTGGTTGGCTCCCCTAAAAGAATAAAATTACCCGTTAAAAAGGTTTCTGAGCTAAATAACAAATTGATAAACGTTTGAAATGTCAAGCTTTTGAGAGCTTCACCATTAAGCAATGGCTACCTGTGCAATCGGTTGAGGAAAGAAAGCCTCCCATCGTCATAAGGTCTTCATCAAAAATAAAAATGTTTTGTACGCACAGAAGCTGCATGTTGTCAGCATCATTGAATACAGAACTTTGAACAAGGGGCACGTTCAACCAATCCTATTGGTTTGAAGACGTTAAGCAAATCCCAGCAATTCTTGCATTACCCCACACAATCGGCCCTTTAACTAGATTTTTTTTTTTTCATCGTACAGCCACACCATCAAAGAGAATAAATAGAAATTTTGAAACCCTATTTTATGGTAATTCCATCAAATAGCTGTTTCAGCACAAGCAATTATGACCACTTATAAACCTCCAAACGTGGCGTTTGGAAGCCATTTCGACAGCGTGCACCAACTCCAAAATGCCTCTGTTTTAATTCTCCTGCCTCCACTATTTTTAGCCATACTCGTTCAATCTCATGGTTTAACACACCAAGTTCCCCCTCTCATGATTTGCAATCCATGCTTTTCAATTTGCAATCCATACATTTCAAGTGGTCCTTCATGTACACTCACAATCATCTATGTCGAAACTATAGTATCAAGTAAAACAACTAAAACAAGGAAACAGAGAGATTTCAAAAAAGATAAGTTCCAAATAATTCAGCATTTTTTCATACATTTATGCTTATTCTGCAATGAAACCACA
Organism: Papilionanthe hookeriana x Papilionanthe teres; assembly: GCA_022702705.1. NCBI lineage: Eukaryota > Viridiplantae > Streptophyta > Magnoliopsida > Asparagales > Orchidaceae > Papilionanthe > Papilionanthe hookeriana x Papilionanthe teres. The sequence goes on from CM040437.1 coordinate 53,993,354, forward strand.
AGCCACATAAACAAAATATCACACACACACACACAGACCCCCCCCCACACCCCCACCCCCCACACCTCCAAACGTGGCGTTTGGAAGCCATTTCGACAGCGTGCACCAACTCCAAAATGCCTGTGTTTTAATTCTCCTGCCTCCACTATTTTTAGCCATACTCGTTCAATCTCATGGTCTAACACACCAAGTTCCCCCTCTCATGATTTGCAATCCATGCTTTTCAAGTTGCAATCCATACATTTCAAGTGGTCCTTCATGTACACTCACAATCATCTATGCCCAAACTATAGTATCAAGTAAAACAACTAAAACAAGGAAACAGAGAGATTTCAAAAAAGATAAGTTCCAAATAATTCAGCATTTTTTCATACTTTTATGTTTATTCTGCAATGAAACCACAAGCCACATAAACAAAATATCACATACACACACACAGACCCCCCCCCCCCCCCACCTCAATTTAATCAATATTGAATTCTTCTTCTTCGCACATGCCTATTACGAATTCATGCAGATTGTCCCCAACTATCTCCCTTCACCTTGATACACTAGTTTCCTAAATGAAGTAATGAGTTTCATAGGAAAGGAAAGTTTATTAGTGTAATTCATAGAACTATTAACCCGAGAGTTAGAGTTTTATTTCACTTTATATGCCTTGGTTTATGTGTTTTCGTTTGTGATTTGCTTATCTATATTGCAGGATGCCATACTTATAATTAGAAGAGTCAAGTCTTTATAAATAAGGGTTGTTTTGTGTGGTCTGAGAAAGAAGGTTATTAGATTTATGTTTGTTTTCTATTGGGATGTTTCGATCCATCCAAACCTTGCCCTGCAGTTGCATCTTGAATTGGCACTTAGGTGGTGTTTTACTCAGTTCTTTCCACTATTCTTATTGAAATCAGTAACCATCCTCCTTTGGCTAGTATCATTTTGATATCAGAGCTAAAGTTGGTGCGCTTATTACAGCTTGCCGACCTAGAGCATGATCAGTTCTTGTGCATTTCTTTATTCTTCCCTAATTTTTATTACTATTTTCTGCTTCTTGTTGAGTTGGCTCCAGGTTAGTCGAATCTAAGGGATGAGTTTCCTATCATCGGGGTAGGTTACCCTTGTTAGGAGAAGCCGGGAGGAGGCAACCATAGTGAGATCAAAGATCTTGTCAATATTGGTTTGCAAATCAATCTTCTTATATTCAATTCCTATCACTAATAATTTAATATTCCAATATTCAATAAAGAGCTACTAAAGAAAAAAATTAAAATTAACAACCACAAATTCGTACTTTTCAGGTTGTCATTCTCACCTCAAATACACAATTGTTTTTCTGCTCATCTTATTCAAAAGCTTAGAACTTAGAAAAATATTAAAGCAACATAATGAGTTATCTAAAGATTATCAAGAAGTAATCACACTTCTAAACTACAATAATGCAAGAAAATAAAATCAATATGCATGACGATCTTTCATATCTCTATAAGAAATCTTATAATACGCTAGTTTTTCAGTTTTTTATAAGAAAACTTATATATACTAATGTATATATCAATGTTCATTTCTAAATAAAAATACTCAAATCTTTTACATATATTTATTTTAACTTTACTTTTATTTTGTACTCTTTACATACACGTCTCTTTAAGGATCACCATTAGCAAAATAACACATCACTGACTGATATTATCTCGTTTACACAGCACTTAACAATATAAAAATTACAAATATTTATAGTGGAGAGATCTATACATACCCCTAGCCAATATTATCCCGTCGGTACATCACGATTGTTTGGGGAGGTGAGCTCTAGTCTACTCACCCCTGACCGACATTATCCCTTCAGAAAAGTGGCTATCAAATTTGTCAGGGTGGTAAAAAAAACTCTAGATGTGCAGATACCCTAGCATCTCTTGTTTGTTCCATTAGAGGGTGAACTCAATAGACGTGCAGATACATGCACATAGAAGCATTCATGTACAAGTTATTTCGTTCTTTATAACATGCATTCAATTGAGACATCTTTATGCGTATAGTAATATATATATATAGAGACATCTTTGCTCAACAATCTGTTTTGGTTGCAGGCACCCTAATGAAGCTTATTAAATGGACTCCTGATTTTGACCCATCTAAGGAACCTCCTATCGTTCCTATGTGGTTCAAACTTCCGGACTCCTTTTCATCCGTACAATCCACGTGCTTTGTACAACATCAGTCAAGCTCTCGGTACACCTCTCCAAGTTGATTCACCCACCTTCGATAGGGTTTCGCCAGGCGGTGCAATGGTGTTAATCAGGGCAATGGTGTTGCTTTAAAGAACTTACTTTATGGATCACCAAGACATAGAATGAGAGTATCACGTTCTCGTTCTTAGGCTTTATTTCTGTACTTTTTCGTTCGATCTATAAGATCTTTTGATTGTATCGTAGGATAGGGCTCCATTTATTGGGCCCTCCTCAAGTCTCGTAACCGCTTTCTAATTCAATCAATGTGGCCCTTTTTTTGGCTTTCAATATATATATATATATATATATATATATATGGCGGGGCGTCTTCGTTTACGCTCTGCTAGGGTTTCGCCGTAATGGCGAACCCTGGTTCTGCTCCATTCGTCGATCACGACCATTTTCGCCGATTCTGTCTTGCCTCGCGTCTCAAGAGCCGGTATCGTCCTCTCTGGAGCACTCGCCTCTGGAGCTTGCTTCGCCTCAGGAGCATGGGAGCTTCCGTCATCGCGGTGATCCGTTGTTGGCTGACGCGGGTTTGGTTGCCGCTCTGCTCGTCGAGCACGGAGACGAAGCTTTCAGCGCGTCGTCGTCGTCTCGTCGCTACTGGTCGCACACCTACGTCGTCTCGTCGTCTCCCAGCAGTCGCGTTCCTCCGCGGGCTTGCTGAGGGCTGCGGCACTTCTACAGCAGCGGTTCGGCTGTTTTTCTACAGGGCCTTTCTCTGCTTTGTTCGAAACTGAGAAGGAAACAGAGGTTGAATTCGCAAGCTTGACAGTGTGCCTCTTCTCCGCCTCTGGTTTTCTGAGCCGCCTTCATGGCAGCGACCTCTTCTGTCCCCGTTAATGTGCAAAGTTACGCACAACGGGCTAAGTCTACTTTTGCCGGAGTGGTAAGCAGGGACAATAACTCCCACAAAAAAGTTCCTGGTCTTCTTTTCTTTCCACAATCCTTTCACGATGCGGCGGCAGGTAAAATAGAGCAACATTTTATTAGGCCGATAGATGTAAAGGATGGGAAGTCTGATATTATCTTCACTACCCAGGAAATGAAGGCTCTCTCTGAGGATGTGAAGTTCACGCTAATTGGGAAATTTCAATTTGGTCATCCCAAGATGGAATTGGTTAGAAAATTCTTCGAGGATCTGAAGCTCATTGGAGAATGGAGGTTGTGAGTTTTGGATGGTAGACATCTACTTATTAGAATACAAAAGGAAGAAAATTATGCTAGAATCTTTGTCCAACAATCTGTTTTGGTTGCTGGTACCTATATGAAGCTTATCAAATGGACTCCTGATTTTGACCCATCTAAGGAACCTCATGTCGTTCCTATATGGTTCAAGCTTCCGGGACTCCACCTTCATTTGTACCAACGAAAAGCTTTATATAACATCAGTCAAGCTCTTGGTACTCTCTCAGAGTTGATTCACCTACTTATGATATGGTCTCACCTGATGGTGTCAGGGCTCAGGTGGAGAGGGATTTTACCCTCCCAGATGTGGATCAAATTTGGATCACGGATGGTACAGATGGGTTTTGGCAGGAGGTGGTGGTAGAGAATAGACCACTTTTTGCCAGCATTGCAGAATGTTCGGGCACATTAGGAATACTTGCTACAGGTTGCATCCCCCCTCAAGGAAAAGGGCTTCTGGGCCTTCTTTAGCTGTTGTTGAGATTCTTCAACAAAGTGCTGATGCTACCCTGGTTCAAAAGGGGAACAGGGTAGCATCTGAGGCTGACAAGGCTGTCAGGGTGACTCCTCAGCAGGCTGCACAAGTTGCCACCCCGGTGGTTAGCACCGTGGTTGCTGAACAAGCTGAAAGGGTGGTCATTTCTCCTGTGGTGCAAACCGCAGGTGGGTACCATAGTTGTCGATTCTGACCGATACACCAAAAAATTTAGCAGAAAAAGAAGAAACCTCCAACCTACTGCTGCACCCACCGGTAAGTTTCAGCAGACTCTGAAAACAGAAGAGGAAGAGGCTGAAGAAGAAGTAGAAGAAGGTGAAGAGGATTGGCAGGTTTACACTTCTCGACGGAAGAAGAAGCCTGGGGATACTCTACTTGTTGATGACACCTTGATCACTCATAGCAATGGAGCAGCAATTAAGAGCTTACTCTATGGATCTCCTAGAAATAGAGCGAGAGCAGCACGATCTCGTTCTTAGTCATTGTTATTGTTATTTATGTACTGACCTTTCGTTCCATTTTGTTAGCGTTGTATCGTAGGTGTTGGGCTTCATGTTTTGGGCCCCTTCGCAAGCTCATGTAACCGTTTTTATTTCAATAAAATTGGCCCTTGGGCTTTTCAAAATATATCTATATATATATATATATATATATATATATATACACTCTGTTGTGCAAATATTCACCATAAATATCTCATATCATGTATATCTTTTATCTCATACATATCTCCTACTTATATTATGCATATATTTTATATCATATCTATCTTGCATATCATGCATTTCTTTCATGCATATCTTGTATATATTTTCAACCTGCATATCTTTTCTATCTGACAATAAGAAGAATCCAACTAAACTAGAGCATAAATGGAGTCAAACATATATTTCAAAATAAAAAAAATATTGAAATTTAGAAATAGAATTACTCATCTCAGTTCTCACGCCGGATTCTTAATCTTTAGTAACTAGTAACATATTGCAATAACTTTTATATGGATATTAATAACCAGAATTTACGGGCCCGCCCTACAAATAGCTTCCACAAGCTTGCCTCGAACTCGACGTCTTGGGAAATAAGCCTGAAATTCATGCATAACTTATAATTTCATAATATCTTGGCACATAAGGTAATTTAACCAATAATATAACTGATTAGCTTAAACGTACGGCAACCTGCCCTTCTCCGAAACTGTCAAATTTTCTTCTTCCTATCACCTCTATCCTCCATTCTCCTTTGTTGATTTCGTACTAAAACTCTTATGAAAGCTTGCAAAACAAGTTTCACACTTTTGACACAAGTTCAATGCCTACTAGGACGACTAAAAACGAAATAGTGCACAAAATTGAGGCAAATGTCAAAACAAAAACAGGAGGAAGGAAAGGAATGTTACAATTAGCATTGAAGTGAAATTCCTATCTTTAGATTTCATCATGGATCCTTGAATCAAAATTTGTGGCTCTCTAAGATTCACCAAGATTGTTCAACTATAGTGTCGCGATCATTGCTCTTGTGGGATCCTTTCTGAGCGAAAATGAGATAGGGAGAAAGAAAAATGGGGAGGAGAGAATTTTTGTAGGCTCTGGAGGCCCCATTCAATCGAACCAGTGATAAATATCACGTGAAAGCCAGTGGCTACATTGTCTGCACGGTAGATTAAGAATAATTAAGTTTAATTAAAGTTAATTAAACTTATAGCTTCCAAATTTTATATCTCCCAAAAAAATCATAATAAATATATAATACTTTCTCTGAATTCAATGTTTTGAATCATAGAATTGTATAAAATTATTTCAATTAAAATCTGAGGAATGCAAAATTTGGGGTATATTTTAAAGTTGCCAAAAATTTTAACTGATTTCTCAAAACGATTATTACAATCTCTCCTCCTTCTAAAATTCCATTCTCGAAATTATGAACACCACATCAACTATATAAATTATGAGGACGAAACATAAAGTGATTACAAAAGTCTGTTTCATGTTAACTGATAGCTAAAATATATATAATAAATTATACATCTAATAAATCGAAAATAACATCCAAAAGAAAATTGATCCATCAAACTCTATACATCAACATCACTGTCGGCATACTTTTCTGGTTCCTGATGAGTTAATGAATAAACACTTGGGCGAATGCTCTACTTTGGTTGATCCTTGAGAGTCACAGTGTCAGCTTTTGATATCCTCTACTAACCACTTCTAGAAGTAGATCCATCCTAAAAATTCATCTAAGTTGAATCATTTCCTAAGTTAACATCTAATGTGGGTCTTTGATCAGATTGAAGCTAGTTTCTCCTCTGATGCCCAGGTTATCACCACAAGTAACATAATTAATTGTTTTGACACATAGAATTTTATAAAATTATTTCGATTGAAATCTAAGGGGTGCGAAATTTGGGGTATATTTTCAAGTTTCTAAAATTGTTACCTGATTTTTCAAAACGTGTTATTACAATTTATATGTTCAAGTTTGTCATTTGTCTTTGTTTTAGGATGATATACTTGTAATAACGAGATCTAGCCTTAATCAATTGTGATGTTCTGCGTGGGCTAAGAAAAAAGTTTAGTCATGTGTTTGTTTTCTCTTAGAAGGTTTCAGTCCATCCAAACATTGCCCTACAGTTGTATCCTAGATTGGTGCCCATATGGTATTCAGTAATTATCGTGTTCTTCATGTTATTCACTATCTTCCCCAGTTCTTTCCACTGTTCTTGCTGAATCAGTAACTATCCCCTTTGGTCGATATCAGTTAGTTTATATGGAATTTAAAAAGTGTAAAAGTTCATAATTCAAGTTTCACATTTTATATTGACAGAAACAATAGACAACACGGTCATAATTTTAAAGAGCATTATACAAATTTTGAAGCCTGAAATTAAATCTGATCTCTCCATCACTGACTTCCGGATTCATTTCTTATGTGTATCCTTTTTATTCTTTCAAACTTATCATGCAATCTGACCCTCCACCATGAAATATTAGTAATTGATATTCGAAACATTTAAATATCAAAGAAAGCACGGTAATACACTGAAAAACTTCACATTGACTCAATCATGTACACACAAATTTTATCCAACAACACCAACAAAAACAAGAACTTTATCCCACTAAGTGGGGTCGGCTACATGAATCCTTTTACTCCATTGCGTACTATTTAGTGCCATATTTCCATTCAATTCTAATAAATTTAGATCATTTTTTATACAATAAGCCCGTCATCCTAGGTCTACACAAATTTTATCCAAATAAATAGTGCTCACATATAGTATAATAGTGACTACATATATTAGAAAGTATAGCGATTCAGAAGTCCTTCAATAAAAAAGAGCTAAAGGCGTACCACTGTCAGCTTTCCAGCCATTATGGGAAAGATTCTGAATGCGATCCCATAAGTCCTCTAGAAAATCCTGGCATAGATAATGATTGTAAAATAATAGAAAACTAATAACACCAGAAAAATGCATATTAAAAGATGTATAAAGAATATAAACTAGAAGTTCCTTGGTATACATGTAATATGCCCAACAAATGCACTACAATGACAAAAACTAGCTAATGCAATAGCATTTGCATGAAAAAAAACATTCCAATATCTCTTAACGAAATAGGTCATGGCATGACAAGAAGTACATTCCAAGAAATAGGTCATGGCATGAAAGAAAACATTCCAATATCCCTTAACAAACATTAATGATATGGAAACGATATTACTATCATAAACAACCCACATAACATCAAATAAAAAAATTATTTTCTTTTGCAATGCCGTTTTCATTGTTAAAATTTTAAGCAACCAAAACAAGAAAATAACTCCCTAAAAGGAATAGTAAGCCATTTTAAGTATGTTAATAGGAAGCTGAATAAGAATAATGTTGCTACAAACAAGTAAGGCGATTTTCCTCAAAAAAAATAGAGGTTTCTCAATCAAGTATCATACTATGGAAAATTTGTGCATGCAAAAAGTCCACCTTCATTATAATTGACTATAACCATTATGGAATGCGAACATAGAATGCTACAATAATCTCCAATTACAAATAGTTTCCATATTTGGAAAATTTTTCGTGCCATCATCAGCACAAACATCATGGACTAAATTAATGACTATCATAATCATCATTTAAAATTGAAAAAAAAAATTTCTGAAAAAAAAGTATCATGATCATCTTCAAATTATGGCTAGAGTAAACATTTAAAATTGATCATCATGAAGAGAAAATATAGAACTATTCTCCTTCCATGAGATGCCATAATTTTATATATTTGGAAGCTAACTCGATAGGACAGTAAATAAATGAATGCACTTGATGAACTCAAACTCAACTCGATTAATAAGATCAAGTTTCCTCATATTAGTCAATAAAATAATTAAAATGATTTTAAAATCACAAATGTTATATGAACAAAACTTAAGCAAGATATTTATGTTTATGAACAAACTCTTTTGTCAATCAGCTAACAGTGTTAAATGCCCAATATTAGGCTCCATGATAGCTCATATAATATATAGTATATCTTTTAAATAAAATTTGATTCCGTAAAACTTAATTGCCTACTTAATAAGAAATATATATATTGCAATTTAATATAAATAAAATTTTAAGATTAAGTATTTTATTTTATCAATATATTTTTTTATTAACCCAATTTATTAACTAATATATCATTGTCCACTATACTCAATCTATTATAGTTATTTTAATATTAATTAGTTTATCACAACAACAACGACAACAACAACAATAAATATTTATCCTACAAAGTGGGGTCGGCTACATGAATCCTTCTTCTCCATGGAGTCCTATTGAGTGTCATATTTTTCATTTAATTCCATTAAATTAAGGTTCTTTTTTATACAATATGCCCAAGTCTTTCTAGGTCTCTACATGAGCCTTTCTTAACATTATTCAAATCTAAAACATCTACTCTCCTATCGGATCATCAGATGGTCGATGTTTAATGTGACCAAACCATATAAGACGACTCTCTCTAATTTTTTCTGCCACATACTATAGCAACTTTATCACAGATAGATTCATTTCGCATTTTGTATCTATGTGTGAAGCCACTCATCCGCCAAAGCATTCTCATCTCGGCAACACTTAATTTTATGCTTCTCTTCTAAAGGCCAACATTTTGTACCATAGAGCATTGCAGGCCTCAACACCGTCTTATAAAATTTTCCTTTCAGTCAAAGCAGCACATTTCTATCAAACAATTGGCCCGAAGCATACCTCCATTTCAACCAACCGACTTGAATTCTACTAATAACATCCCCATCTATATCACCATCACTTTGATCAATAGACACGAGATATCTAAAGAGTTCACAACTTTTAATAATTTGATCATCATAGCTACAACTCTGACACTAGAGCTACAACTACTAAAAGTACATTCTATGTATTCAGTTTTAGTTCTACTCAAACGAGGGCCTCCATATTTCAAGTTTTTTCTTGAGCTCTTTATCTAATCTTATAAACAAGAAGAATATCATTAGCAAAAAGCAAACACAAATGTACATCCTCCCGTAAATATCCAGTAAAAGCATCCATAGAAAAAGCAAAAAAGATACGGACTAAAAGCTGGTCCCTGATGTAACCCAACTGAAATAGGAAAATATTTGGTCAATCCTCCTATTCAAACACAAATAACAGCTCTAGTATCCATATCTTTAATCTCTAGTACTCTCCAAAGGATATCTATTGGAACATTAGTGTAAGCTTTTTCTAAATCAATAAAATCATAAATAGATCATCTTTATTCTCTCTGTACTTCTCCATCAAACCTCTCAATAAATGAATAGCTTCCGTAGTAGACCCGCCTAGCATAAATCCAAATAGAATATGAGAATATTATAATATGTCTTAACCTATGTTCAATTACCCTCTCCAATAATTTTAAAGTATGCCACATCAACTTAATTCCTCTATAATTTGCACGCTCTTATGCATCTTCCTTATTCCTGAAAATAAAGACCAAAATACTCTTCCTCTACTACTAAGGCACCTTCTTAGGTTTTAAAACAATATTAGAGATTTTAATTAAGCTCAATTGTGATATCAACAGGTGCTACCCTTGGATTTCCAAAGTCTCCTCAACTTCTTTTTTATAATGTGATCGTAAAAACAAAATATTTTATAACTATCAAGGATATTAAGATCACTATGGTCGATAATATTTTCAAAAACTTCATTGAAAAGTTTATCAAAATAACTCATTAAATCTTTTTCTAAGAAAAGCAATTTTTTATTTTCATCTTTAATACACTTTATTTGACTTAAATCTTTATTTCTTTGTTCTCTTGATTTGGCTTGTTCATACTTATGTTTTTCATCTTTAGTATCTAATCTATTATAAAGATCGCTAAAGACAGAACTTTTAGGGTCACAAATTATTCTCTTAGACTTCCTACGGATAATTTTATATTTTTCAAATTCTCTAAGCTTTTATATTTAAACTAATTTTTATAACATAACTTTTTATAATTTTTTTTCTTTTCATACACATTATTATTCCACCACCAACTATTTTACTAAAAGAAACGTTTACTATTGATTCTCCAAGTATATCAGTTGCTACTTGTTTAATAGTATTTGTTATTTTATCTCACATAGAATTTGTCTTTTTCACGAACATCTCAAATCTTGAAATCTTGAATATTACTGATAAAAATAATTTTATTTATAATATTTTTAAGTGCATCCATCTAATTCTCTGACAATGATTCCTAGTTCTTTATTTCGAAACTCTTCATCTTAAAACCCAGAACTAATAATCAATATTGGTTATTTAAATTTTCATTTCTAATGACCTTATAAACTATACATTCCTGACGATCTCCTTCTCTCATAAGAAAATGATCAATTTTTGTTTTATTAAAACTATTTTTATAAGTAAAAATATGTTTATCGAATAAAGTATTATCAAATAACAAAATCATACGCTAAAGCAAAATCTAATATAACTTGCTTTCTTCATTAATCACACCATAACCGTATCCACCATAAATATTTTTTAAATATTTCACTACTCTACCGACATGTCCATATAAATCAACAATAAAAAATTTCTCTCCAAGAGATATCATTTGTATTAATTCTTCTAGAGCATTCAATTTTTTTCTCTAGATCATTCCAATAGGTATCTAAAGCAAAATCTAATTTGGCTTTAATTTCTTTATTCACTCCAAAACCGTAGTCACCATGAGTATTTCTAAAAACTTCTACCACTCTACCAACATATTCATTTAAATCTACTCCAATAATTTTTTTTCTTCAAGATTTATCTTTTGTATTAGTTCCTCTAGATCATTCTAAATTTTTTTTAGAACCTCTATATAAAGCTACTTAAGGAGCTTAAGCACTTATAAAATTAAAAATCTTAGTATCAACAACAATCTAAAAAACTATAATTCTATCTCCAATTTTATTAATTTTTACAACATTAGCTTTCATTATTTTATTTATAACTACACCTACACCATTTCTAATGCGACTATTACCAGAATATTAATGTTTAAAACCAAAATTATCAATCTATGTACCATTTAGTTTCTTAAATACATAAGATATTTATCTTTCTATGAATCATAATACCAACTAATTCCATTAATTTATCTATGAGAGTAATTATATTCCAAGATTCTATCCTAATATTAGTTTCATACATTAATTTCTTTACCCGCATCCATTCCAAATATGAGAATCTTTGCTTATTTTACACTACACCCGGGAGCCAAAGTAGCAACATTTACACTTTTTTCATTTATTTTATGTCATACAGCACGTCACTTCTAGCAGATGCCATAACATTTACACAACGATCAAATGGATTCATGTCATGATTTTTCGACAAATTTTATGTTTGCCGCCGACCACCTAACGCAACCATTCACTTTTTGCATCCAGGGCTTAAGACCCGACAATGATAGTGTTAATATTAATTAGTTTACCATTACATAAAAATAAAATATCTATTTCTTTGTTATATGATCCATAAAAATTATATGCTATTATATATCCTTAATATTCACAACCTTCCACATACCACATTTATACGGACTCAGCAGCCTCAATTAGTTACGTCCCACAACCATGATTTTGCCTCACTTGTTTCACACATAATGCATCTTATCAAGGTAAATATACATAATTTCTTCTAGCTTTTCATTTTTATTCAAAAAATAATTATTTATTATTAGTGAACCATGCATAATAATTTAATGTCATTCCTACTTCCTTTTATTCAATTAACAATGTTATTAGCATTTATTTATGTTATTCAATTACCAGAAAACTTGTTTACAACTTATACATTTTCTTAATTAATCGATCTAAAAATATTAGATATTGATCCAAAATTAATTCAATTGCTTGTTTACTTAGATTTATAAAATCAATTATTACTAAATTTATATAAAATGGAAGGTATATATCCAATTTTTTGCTTGACTCATTAAATTAATATAAAAAAATCATGTATAACTCATGTACGATTATTAAAAGATTTAAACAAGCCAAGTTTGAACATATATGTGAAAGCTCAGCTCAAGTTTAAGACAAACAAGAATAACAAATAGCATGACCAAGGCAAGCCCCTTCAATGACATAACCGGCTTGATTTGGCTCAAAAAAACATTAATATTACCCTCCCTTCTCTCAATCTTCCAATAGAATTATAATGTCAAAAATTAAAAAAAAATAAAAAAATAAAGAATGAGAGGTGATTTGAAGTTCAAGATACTGCCTTCTTTAATTTTCAATATTTTACTTCGGAGAGTCAACCAATCAATAAATGTATTAAAAAAATCTAAAATCAAGAAAGTAGTCAACCTTACAAAGAATTTGAAAACCTTCAAGCTTCGTTAAAAAGAAAAGGAGATTCTCTTAATATGCAACAACTTTATGATAGAAAATAGAATAGAACAGTCTTGTGTTGAAACAATATAAATTATTGTATGCATGCAACTAAAGGAGAGGTTGATAAAAAAAAATATGTTAAATTATAAATATTATCATTTAAAGAAGATTAATGGCAAGACAAGACCCATCAAAATAACCTAATAGGAAAAAGCCAGTAAGCTTTAACTTTCATGTGTAAAAAAAAACATCTTACAAAGTTCTAACCCAACAGAGGTCAAAGTTCAGATGTCATGGTTCTGGACACACCTCTTCTAATTTCCAAACGAGTCGAGTTGTATCCTTCACCGAGCCACATCCAGTGGAGGAAATGAGCCAAGAGGGGTAGCTGAAGAGAAGGGTGAGTACCATCTTCCACTGGATGAGGGTGAGATGCTTGCGACCTGACAGGCCTACAAACTAAGGCTATAAGGGATCAGCAGTGGCTTCGTCGTATCATAGTTTACACTAGTTACACTATGAAGGGAAAGATATGTAGTCTCATCCTCAATAGAGGTAGTAAGAACGTGGCATCTACACATGGTAGAAAAATTACGTCGCACGACACGAAGGCATTACCAGTCATATTACTTGATGTGGATGAAGAAAGAGAATAGGATATGTATTTGCAAGAGGTATCTCATAAAACTTTCAATTGGTGATCATCTGGAGGAATAAGGGTGGGGAGACGTGGTGCCCATGGAGGTGTACCACCTTCATTGGGTAGATTGTAAAAGTTTGACCGCAAGACTCCACGTGATGGGTTCAAATATGCCTAGGCAGTCATTTGACTATCTACGGAGTTAGAGATTACATGTGCCCTTGAAAATAGAGAATCATTGATATTAAATGTATTCAAAATTTCACAAGCAAAGATTTCAATTGAAGCATGTTTATAAATTCTAAGCGTTAAAACGATCAATTCAATATTTAAACCTATATATAAATTATGAATGGAATGAAAGAAAGAAATATCATAAGATATAATTTTAATCACATTAAGTAACATAAATTAAATCCTTAATTACTTTCTCTAATCCTATCGTTACTATTCTCAATCGACCTAACTCATGAGTTAAAAGTGCTGAACAGGGTAATCCTTCATCCAAAGCTCTCGAAATCTCCTCCCCACTCGATACTCCTCTACCCTCTCAGTATTGCTCGCTCGCGCTCCCTCCTTGCTAGATCGCTCGATAGAAGGGGATCCAGCGAAACTTCCTCACACAGCTGCAGCTGCTTGATACGCAAGCAAAGCTGACCGAGTGGTCTTCTAGTAAGCCACAGACCTCAGTTCAAGGTTCCAAGTAAAAATGGTAAGTCCTAAACTGATTTTAGTGACATTGAGGCTTTCATTTCTTTCTTCTTGCTTCCATTTTAAGATTTGACTTGTTTTTCATGCATTGTTTGTTTCCGATAGTGATCGGAGGTGTCGAACTTGTCTTAGAAGTGTCGTAAGTGGTTTGTGAGTTCCCGTAGGGTTTTAACATGAAATCAAAGAAAAGATAAAGGAGATTTGAGGTCTTAGGAAGAAGAAAAAACTATTAGCAACTTTGGAATGGTGGGCGTGTGCCGAGAAGCCTATTTAATGTAATAGAGTTAATTTTTTGGTTAAATTAACTTATGAGTCAAGATAACCAAAATTCCAAAGTTATTTAAGATTTCAGGTTTTTAATCGAGATGGCAAGTTCGACGCAAACGTGTGAAAACTATTTGAAGAATGGTTTTGTAAAATCCAACTACATTAATCTTAAACGAAGAAGAATAATTTGTTTAACAGGAATTGCTTAAATCTTAAAGTTTAATATTATATTTTATAGGTTAGTAAGATCAATGTAAATATTTATCGCAACATCTTGCGTGGCAACCGAAATGTGTAATCATATTTTAAAATTTTAGTAATCTCATTTATTTCAAAGTGTATGTTCGACTCAATGTATGTTCTAGTTTAGTTGGATCATTTATATTTTTAGCCAGAATAAATATGCAATAAAGATCATGTATGAGATACATAGCATGTATGATATACATGATTGCAAGATATGCAATACAGAAAAGATATGCATGATAAGCACAAAAGAAAAAAAAAATATGCATGATATAAGTAAGAGATATGCATGAGATAAGAGATGAATGATACGAGATAAATGCGTTATATGATAGACATGTACGACGAACAGTTGCACAACAATGTAAATGTTAGTAAATGCAAAAAGATATCTCAGAAAAATGTATGTTATGAGTAATGAAATAATTTATATATGAATGTCGGTAGGTACATGTTCAGAGGAGTTCACCCTCTAATGGTACAGCCAGGGGACATCAGTGTACTCGCGTACGTAGAGTTTATTTT
Organism: Papilionanthe hookeriana x Papilionanthe teres; assembly: GCA_022702705.1. Lineage (NCBI taxonomy): Eukaryota > Viridiplantae > Streptophyta > Magnoliopsida > Asparagales > Orchidaceae > Papilionanthe > Papilionanthe hookeriana x Papilionanthe teres. Next base: position 54,008,524 of record CM040437.1, read on the forward strand.
TTATCACCCCAGACAATTGTGATGGTTAGTTCACTAACCGCTGTGCCGACGGGATAATATCGACAATGGCGAGTAGACCAGAGCTTACCTCTCCAGATAATTGTGAAATTTAAATTGTTAACTACTATGCAGACGGAATAATATTGGTCAGGAGGCAGGTAGAGGTGTTTCCACACTAGATAATTGTTATGTCTGCATCGCTAACCACAGTGTCGACGCGACAATATCAACCAATAGTGTGATAGATTTTGTTAAAAGTGGTCCTCTCATAAACAGATTTATATGCAAAGAGTATAAATTAAGATTAAATAAAAAGAAAAAGCATATAAAAAATTGAGTATTTACATTTAGAAAATGTCTTTGAGACATCCAATAACATATTATCAGGTTTCTTATAAAAATATGAGAGACCAGAATATTATAAGATTTCATATAGAAATATGAAAGACCAACAAAAATATTAAATTCTTTTCTTGGATTATTATAGTTTAGGAGTGTGATTACTAATGAAAAATATTTAGATAACTCATTATATTGTTTTAATATTATTTTTAGGATTTAAATATTTGATCAAGATGAACAGAAGAGGATCAAATTTGTATAAGAGACGAGAATAACAAACAGAAAGATACAAATTTCTACTTGTTAATTTTAATTACTACATTTTATTGCTCTTCATGATTATTTGAATATTACAACATTTTTGTCGATAATATAACTAAAATAGCAGAGAACGGATTTTCATCGTCAGAAGGTTCAGTCCTATCTTGGTTAATTCTGCGCTACATGAGAGTCAGGTTCAGACATAGGCCAGCTAGTATAGAGAGAGTTTTAGAATGTTCTATTCGATAGCTTACCGCCACGGCCACCAACATCCTAGGTGATTCAGACTACCCTCACTTTAAAACAGGTTGAGCCAACCTGGACTTACTTTGGAAGGATTCAACATAATGCATGTGACAGGCAGTCCCAGTTCAATTCAATAGTATACCTTTAGAATGTTGGACCGATATTGATGGCTAAGCGAGAAAAAACTCGAGTGTTTTGATAGAAAATCTATTCAACAGTGAGTTCTGGGTACTTCAAAGGCCACAGTAAAAGATCCATAAGTCCCTCCAAGTTACAACAGCTCTGATACTTTCATTTTGGTTGATCTAATTCCATACTACAAGAAGACAGAAGCTTCAACAGATGGGGACAAAGCTTCCCCAAACCTAGAAGACTGATAAGGTTGTCTCCTGCGGTCAGACTCGGCGTGCTTCCAAAGTTACACAAGCACTAAGCTGAAAAAAATGAATTTCAGTCATTTTCTTTCCAATTTTTAGAAATTTTTCTACTTTCATTTTTAGTCATTTCTATATATGTGTTGTATTAGAATTTGAATGGGGACCTATTTTGGCGTGAGTTTGTTTACGGCAGTCGTCAGCATCTTAAATCTCCCTAAGGGTCATATCAAAGAGTTAAGGTGGTGCTTTGGCTATATCTCTCTTAAGATGATGACAATCTTCCATATCCCCCACACTCATCCTCCCCGCACCACTCTGTCTCACTGCAGCCACTTGCAACAACAGCTTTTGTTAGTGTTTCCTACTGTTCCTCCATTTCCAATATAGCTTTTACATTTATACCGCGAGATTCTTATGTATTTAACGTGAAGCATCACATTAAAATATAGAATTATTTTTATGTAAATAACACTTACATTTATTTTTCACAACATTGTTATGATTATTTAGAATGTGATAGTACTCAGAAAGAAGATTAATTCAGGCATTGTGACTAATAATATTATTATTTAAAAATACTCAAAAGAGTGTAATTATCATTAAAAACTCTTGACAGTATGTCTTTATTTAAAAAAAAAAAAGGACCAACCGTGCATTTTGTTTTAAAATGACAAACATAGTACTTTATTTTCAAAATGGTTTATAGGGTACATATATTTTCTTTTAATTTTTTTTTTTACCTATGCTCACATTTATTTATTGGTTTATATTGAATTAGTAAGATTTAAAATATTCGAGTATGAGAGAGTTTTCAAATTCAAAATAATGCATTGTCTCTAAAACAGTTGAACACTTGTAAGACTGAATGCAAGTTGTTTTTAACGATTACATGCTTTCTAAAGGGGGTTCACACTTTTTAAAGCTGAATCAAATTTAAATACATTTTATTTTGTCTACACACATTATCTAACACCATATTGAGCATGCAGTGCATGCATCGGAGCACGTGTAAATAATAACAAAATTTGATTTAAAATTAAAGTTTATAAGCCCTCTAAGAAGATTGCACATTTTTAGAAACCCATATTTGAAAATTAAAACTCTTGAGGAACCTGCAGTCTTAAAAATCATTTTTCCTTTGATATGGGTAATGGCATAATAAATACCGATCAAAATATATTCAAATAAGACATCAAGGGAGCTGAGCATGTTTATCGACGTAATGACATGCTTTCATGTTAATATTTCATTTTGATATATGTCATTTTCTTGAAAGTGTGTGCAACCCATTGAAACAATCATTATTTTGCTTTTTGAAGAGTACATCGCTTATCTGATCATGCAAGAGAGTTTGCTATTTAAAAACTAATGTGCTTCCAAAAGACGTGAATGCTCATGAGTAAGTTAGTGTGCATTATATGGAAAATTACTCGAGTGCGAGTATGCTTAGATGAGATGCTTGCATGAACTTCAAGGCATCAATATTGCTTGTACTGAATCCAATTGCTTGCCACTAAAAAATGCATAATATTTTATCTTTTAGCATTCAAAAGACTATACATTGAATGTTGTAAGTTCATTATGAAATTAAAACATCGCAAATTTCTTCATTTTGCTCGTGTTTGGACTTTATTCTTCAACGTGGACCCCACAAAGACATCTCACCATCTATAAATATGAAAGACGGTCTAATTCATTTTTACACACATCAGGGTTCCGATTTGCTTAGTGTTTAGAAAGACACTAGAGTAGTAATGAGGTCCTATACATAATTACAGGTGAGCAGCCAAGTTACATGAAAATGTTTTTAAGCTCAATTTAGTTCTTTTGGTACGGCATATACACTCTACAAAATCACTTATTCTTACTATAGGTTCGTATTTTCATTTTAGACCATTATTTAATCTGATATGTCACTTTTAGTTTTATCTTCTAAAATCTGTTTCATTTGCATTTAAACAATATTCTGACGTCTCCCCCATATAGAAAGAGAATTGGCGGAATTTTAAGCCTACTCACGATGCTTAAGAGAACTTACAAGTTGAATTACCAATGACATTGCGTCGATGAATCTTTAAACAAACCATGCTTAAAACACGCTTATACACACTTCAAGCACCGATGGAAACTGTGATATGAGACTGGCCAGAGACTATGATTTGAGCCCCCAACCAACCTCATGTGTCTAACCACTCGACTTAACCGCACATAGGCGGATGCCAACCGAGGATATATATATACATATATATAAATATATATATATATATATATATATATATATATATATATATATATGTATGGGAGTTGCGGCAGATGCAAAAAAAGAACTTGCCAGCAAAATGGTCCCAAAGGTAATTAAGGGAGAATCAAGCTAGGGGCGATGCCCATACAGTGCTGGCCAGAGTAAAAGGTTGCTGAGAAAAATTCAAAGTAGAGTGGACAACAAGGTAGATCAAGGTGCAGCTTTAGCATAAGTTAGCAATTAAGGTGCCTGGGACTGGTTGTTGAGAGTGGTCGAAGGCTGAAGTTATCGATTGCTTGCATTGATAGTGAGCACTCGAGGGGTAATAACATTCATATTGAGAGAAACTAATGAGGCGAGGACTTAATTTGCATGTCTCAAGAACTCCTCTTATCCTTCAAAGTTGGTTCTCTAGTGCCTTCTTCAGCATGCCCATGCCGTGATTTCCTTCTTTACAGGCCAATGAATCTCTCCATGCCTTCCGTAGTAGGCTCCAATAACAGTTTTCCATCGTATCTAATACCAAGAGTTTATGGAAACTTCAGTATAAGTAGATGAATATGGCTGAGGTGAGAGTGCAAAAAGATTTCACTGCAAGAACAAAGAACAAGATAGAGAAAGGCGGGCAAAAGAGAAAAAATGTGCCTTAGAGTGTTTATGGTTTTTGTTTTAATTTGATTAATTTTTTTTATTTTAAGCCGTACATGTACAAAGAGAAGTGTGCGGCTCAAAAAGAGATGGAATGCGATTAGGATTTGCGGAAGCTGTCTGGATGAGGAAATTTATTAAAAAAATCATTTATAAAAATTTATTCAGCCATTAACATAATTTAATTCATTTTTACATTAAATTAACCTATTTACCTTGCATCAATCGTTAGCAGAAAAATGGTTCAACATTAAACTAGTGTCAGCTCACAAGAATATTTAGTCATATAATTGTTGCTCAACAGTTTTCAGTTACAATCGCAACTAAAAAGAGCACAAAACATAACTATTTCTTGTGTCATTCCTAAATAATGAGCATTCTGGAAACATCATAATCTTGAAATTACCATCCACCACTAATGCAAATCTAAAATCAATATTCATTGGATATGTGAATCATGTCCTCTGATATTGTGTTGGATATTTATTTTTGTTTTATAAATTGTCTCATTATAAACAGGCCTATGATATCGCTCATGTAAGAATGGGATGTACTAATATATTTTTATTATCTTTTCGAGTTTGATTTACATTGCAAGTTGTTTCGATTTAGTTCTTAGATTTCTTCAATCAGATGTTTCTTATTTCCATGTTTTTTCATTACCTCTGATTTATTATGTGCTAATAATGTCATTACGGATGCATTATTTTTCTACCTAATTGGACACTACAGCAGATCGCCTTTGAAAATTCTTATGCTCCGTGTGTTGACATTGTTTCCAGATTGGTTCCTTACATTCACTTCGGCATAATAGCGACAAGTTTTGTTCCTTGGAGGCTTCCATGCTGGCACTATTCCATGTACTTTATTTACGGTTCCCTCCTTTCAACTTTGCTATTATGTTGGATTATAGCTAAGCGAGCTTCCTACTTCAATTTTTTTAATGCAGCAGGAATCAGTCAATGTTAATCGTTCTGTCTTTTCCTATTGCAGATTTAATTGCATATTCTTTTCTCTCAAGAATCAAATATTGGAAGTAATTCCTTAAGTTATAATTCCATTTAGTAATTTTAAGCCAAATCTTAAAAGATTTTTAGAATATTAATTTTATGTCATCGGGGTTATAAATAGGATCTCACAAGCATTTGTTTTACAGTAAAATGTTGAATAAAAATTCTTTTCTACAAAATTATGTGCGCTATTGAATATGGATTCTTCAAACAATTTGCAAGGCTTGATGAATCAAAGAATGCTTCTCCTTGTACCAGCGTGACACCTAATTTTTTAAAGGGAAATATACATATATACCACACCATTCTTAAGTAATTATATATCGAACACCAAAAGTTTGATATTTACATTTTTAACACTTTAGTTGTGAAACCCCTCAAAGTAGAATAAAGCCGAACTCTTAAACATCAAGGTACATTTTGGTATAACGATGGAACTTTATTCAAACTCCAAAGTTAAACGAGTTCGTGATAGAGAATTCCTGGGATGGCTGACCTCCTGGGAAGTTACACCAATGGGACAAAACTGTCAGACCATTTGGCCAAAGCAAACAATACCTTGATGGGTGAGAATTCGGGTTGTCACAAATGGTATTAGAGCAAAAACACCAGCTGGAAGATGGAAACTAAGTATCATTCAGAATAAAGTGCTATGCCATGGGAGACACTTCTTGAACCCTAGATGGGACTAAGTGTACATGGTGGGAGCCACCTCATGAATTTGTAAGGGTCACCTCTAAAGTTCTATCTGTCTAGTGGATGATTCTAGGGAACGAGAGATGACGAAAACATCAGCTAATTAAGTGGGGGAGATTGTGAATCTCTCAAGTAGAATGAAGCCAAACTCTTAAACATCGAGATGCCTTTTGCTGTGTTGAAGAAATTTAATTAAAAGCTCCAATTTAAGCATGCTCGTAATGGAGCCTTCCTACCTCCTCGGAAGTTACACTAACAAGACAAAACTGTGAGACCATTTAGCCAAGGCGGACAAAACCTTGATGGGTGAGAAGTCAAGCTGTCACATTAGTATTAAAAATCTATGCATAAAAAATGTCTACTTCACTTTTAAAAGTTAGTGATACTGATATATTTGATGTGATGTGAAAAATTGAGCGGTATGTATGTAAATATGAAGTTGAGATACTAGAAATGTAAAGGTATAAGAATTATGTGGAATGTATGTAAATGCCTCTTCCTAAGATTGATGATTTCATCCATTTTCTTGTCATCTAACTATTGTATGATTGACTTGAGAGTGATTGAAATCTTATCAAATTCAATATATGACAGTTTTCTATTTGTGAAGTAAATATTTATCTTTGTCGAATTTTACATTTCAATTGGAATGAATTATGATTTCTGACTTTACATCAAAGGTGACTAACCTTTACTTAAATTAAAGATTGGGAAACTATAATTTATTTTATAAAATTCTTTTCTTATTTATTTTATCAGCACGTTTACTTTAAATAGATCTTCTTTCATCCTCCCCATCCTTTATCTTCATGCATGGCCTCTTGTCTAATCTTGAAGTCTCATCTTCGTTAACAATCTTTGAATTTGCTAATGCAAACTATTAATCTACAGACAATACCATAATCTTGCAGCTACACATATGCCCCATTTATGATTATTTACTGACTAATCCCCCACGCTTCAGGTATCTTCATTTTATTTGTTTCCGCTTTCATCATTCACACCATCATCTACCAATTATCCAATCTACCACGGACTTATTTCAACACAACACTACCATATTCAAATCATATCATAACTGATCAACAGGTGCACTGATACAGGTACTAGAAGACTCCATCAAACTAAGTAGAAAATCTCACACTTTTCCCACTACAACCTATCCCAAAAAGAGAACTAAAATAATGTGAAATACCAAGCCAATTTGATATCGATATAAGTTCAAAGAAATGAGAAAATAGATAGTCTAAAGATACCTACCACTAAATACCAAAATAGGGCCCCACAGTTTGATATGGTGGGAGAGAATAGTGAGTACAGAATCAATATTGAGACAATAGAAAAATCGCTAGAATATTCTTTTGTACTGATTGTAAAGGGGTAGTACTTAAGTTGAATCTTCACATTTTTTATGAAAACCCACTCTCCTCTTCGTTTCATATTCTCAAGGGGTGGTTAAAAGTAGTCTCAAAATATCCAACAATGGACGGTCCGTTAGACAAGTTATTAGACCAACTAAAATGAGAAATGAAGAAAACTTGATGGTTTGAAAAATGTTAACTGTACATGAACAATTTATAATATATTGCAAAAATCGCACAATAAAATTAGAAGGAATACCTTCCTATCAATGGCATTGTCACCATCTGTACGAAAAACTGAAAAAAGGATATCATGAGAACGCCTTCGGATGCTCATATAAGATTGCACACCAACCAAGACTCGGTCGAATTCATCAGGAACTTGCTGCAGGAAGGTATCATCGTTTACAAAAATTAATCAAAAGCATGCCTTAGAAGCTTTGCATGTTTTTTTCTCTTTTTTTTTTTTAAATTTTCTTTGCCGAATTAACAACCTATGCTGCTGATAAGACTCAAAACAAAGTTTCATGACAAGCTTATAACTTGATAATTCATTATTTAATCTATCTGCAACCTTTTAAGCAAATATGAGCACAAAATCGTCACTAACAAATACAGCACAAAATTTATAGGTACAAAACAAGAAAGAAAATATAAAACCAGCAAAAAATGTATCTATGCACCAACAGTTGAAACAAAAAGGAAAGTTTATGCATACACTTTTACAGATTTTATGATTCTGTAGAAAGTGAACACATATGAATAATGCAGTTGAGACTATTTCAGCCAGTTTGCCTTGGAGCTTCAGATAAATACGAAACCACAGAATATTTTGAACCATCAGCATAGGCATATTAGTAGAGGTACACAATCAAGAAAGAGAAACGGAAACTTGCAGGGATACAATCCTTGACTATCGACTTGCTCCAAAGATTAAGATATATGACCGAGACAGTCAAGAGCAATGTGTTGCCAAAGATGACTCCATGATATAACAAGGATGGAAGTTTCGACGCACCATATCAATTAATGTAAAAAATTCAAGCATAACAACAACTGATATTCTGATAAATTCAATATTTTATATCATCCACAAAAGATGGTGCCTTCCCTCCATACCCAAGAATGATAATTTTGGCCAAGGGGCTTCTTCTTTCTACACCTTAATTGGTGGTGCCTCAGGAAGCCCGAAATAGTTTAAAATTTTCTCTCCTCAACCTCAATGGAGAAGCTTTCATAAATGATGCAATTTCAAATTGTACAACAATCTCTCCCTTAGATCAAAGGTTTGTATTATGGAAGAACTATACCAATGATTGTAGACAACATCAAATTTAAAACGTTAAATTCAGCATCACTCACACCTTTCAAGCTAGACAAAAATTAAAGAAGAATTGTCAGTTACTGGAGGTAATTTAAATATTAATTTAAATAACAATGTCCAAGTTTTACCAATAATGCATTATAGGAGGAAATTTTAAATTTTGAATTTAAAGAAGATAAGACCGACCCCATTAAAAAATTACTTAAATTATGTTATTCTCGTAATTGCCATACAATGGCTACAAATATAAGGAAGCCTTATAATAGAAAGCAAATTTAGACGATAGAAGGTAGAATGTTTTGGAATTTTATTTTACCAATAGGGCTTGGTGGCTCTCTGATACTACTGGGGTGGTTAACCCTAGAAACACAAAACACAAAATATTATTGTAGAAAACTTCAAAAGAAATCAAACAAATGTTCTCAAAACAGGAAATAAAAAACACAAGCACAAACAAGCCCCTAGGACGACGACGGAGGGAGGGAATCTGGTTTGACAGCAGAAGGAAAGTGGCTTGAGGGTTTGTGGCAACAAAAAGGGTGGCTGGAAGGGAAGGTAACGGTTGGTGGGGTTGTAGGAAGGTGGGGCGGTAGTAGTTTTGGTGTAGGGTGATCAGCTGCAGGGGTTGGAACCACAGAGACAAGGTATACGGTGGTATTAAGGGCGTATGATAGGCTGGCGGCAACGTCAATGGGGTTGAGCAAGATTGGCGGCAGTGACACCAGATATAGGGACAGTTTGGCAGTCACAGCAGCAAGAAAGAAGGTACAGGGATGGAAACAGCGAGTACAGCCGTAACAGGGAGAAGAATGCCTAGAGGCGGAAATCTGAAATTATAAGGGGTAAAAAAAACTAAACCCTAAAACACGTAGCCAACCTATATAGAAAGCATTAGAGAGAATAGAAGATTAGAGGAAGGGGTGGTAGTTCCCGCTCTTTAGAATAAATGGTCGATCCAGGCCCCTGCTGGACCAATCTCTTTTTGAACCGGGTTGGATTGTTTCAGCCAAGCCCTCAGTCTCCTAGGGTCATGTGATCTTTGACTTCATCCGTCAAAGCTTATAGATCTTCTTAGTACAGTGTCAGGTCCACGACATTGAAAGTGACAGAAATATTGTAATCTTCTGGCCAATCGATCTTATAGGTATTATTATTCAGCTTTCGAAGTAATCTGAAAGGCTCCAACTGGGTATTGCTTTTTCTTTAGTCAGGTTCACCCTAGATCTCCTTTGTTAAAGGTCACCCTTTTCCTTGTCTTGCTTACTTGGGCCTGGTACTTGTGATTCTGCTTAATGATCTTTTTTTCGACCTCTTCTTGGAGTTTCTGATTCTCATGCACCCATTTCTTAGCATCCTCACTAATCTATAATGTCAAGAGGAGCGGTACTAATTCAAGAGGAATGAGTGGTTACGCCCATACACGATCTCATATGAGATGTGACCCGCCATCTAACTAATGGATCTGTTGTACGCAAACTTGATCCGCACTAAAATTAAATCTCACTGCTTGATATTCTTCCCCACAAAGCATCTAAGTAGATTTCCAAGGTTCCTGTTTACTACCTCCATTTGATTGTCCGTCTAGGATGGGCTGTGGAACTGAATTGAAGCTTATTGCCTACCTTTCCCCACAACGTCCTCAAGAAACGACTCTAAAATTTGACATCCCTGTCTGAAGTGTTGGTCTTGGATATCCCGTACAGTCTCATAATCTCCCTGAATTACAAATAAGCGACATACGAGGGTTCCACTGTTCGATGGCAGCATACAAAATTTGTCATCTTCGAGATAAATCTACCAAAACCACGACTGAATCCTTTTTTGTTATGTCCTCGAAAGTCCCAACGCAAAATTTATGCTAGCATCGACCCAAGGTGCCTCTGGCACTAGTAATCAAGTGCATAACTTTGCATTTTGTCGTATGACAAATCTTGCATTGTCTGATGTATCGCTCCACATCTCTCACTAGTTAGGCCAAAAAAAAGTTCTCTCACAATTGCGAGAGCTTGCTTCTGCCAAAATGTCATGTGAGTCCTCCATTGTAGCTTTCCTGTAATGGACATCCTCAGTGAACATCTAGGAAGGCATAACTTACTCTGGTAAAACAAGTATTTGTCAGCCCTAAAGCACTGTTCAGTAGACATACTCTGACAACGCTCTCATATTTTCTCAAAATCCTCGTCTGTCTCATAAAGCTCCTTTACCACCTCAAAGCCCACGATGCAAGCTTGCATCGTAGTGATTAGAAAGTGATGGTGACACAATGCATCTGCTACGTGGTTCTAACTCATTGCCTTATGCTTAAGCTAGAACTGGAACAATGCTAATAACTCCACCCAAGTTGCATGTCGGCTCTTCAGTTTACTTGTTTAAGAATTTCCAAGCTTCGTGATCCGTGAACAACGTTAACTTGCTCGTCAGCAGGTAATGGCTCCAAATGCTCAAGAGCTCTCACAATAGGATAGAACTCCTTTTTGTATGTCTAGAAATTGCTACTAGAATCATTCAAATTCTCACTGAAAAGGGTGATGGGTGATCTCCCTAGCTCTACATTGATCCTATCCCCATGTCCGAAGCACACACTCTACCTCAAACAGCTAGTTGAAATTTTGTAATGCTATGTGGTGTCTAGGCCACCTTCTCCTTAAATGCATTGAAACTATTTTGAGCTCTCTCTGTCCACTAAAATTTCTCTTAAAAAGCTCTGTCGGAGAAATGGTGATGTGCTGAAGCTCCTGCTGAATCACCTGTAAAATGATGCTAGTCCTAGAAACTGCCTCAACTCGGCGACGATTGTGGTGCGGTCCAACTCGCAATGGTCTTGATCTTTGAAGGATCCATCTGAATGCCAGCTCTAGACACGATATAACCCAAAATAACTTCTTTGGATAGGCATGTAGCTTTTTTTCTCATAATACCTTGAATACAGCCCTCATGAGCTATAAGTGCTCCTCCTTAGATCGATTGTATATCCGAATGTCGTCAAAGTAGACCACCATAAATTTTCTGATGTGGGCCTGGAATACTTGATTCATCAACCTCGTAGAAATTTTGGGCGTGTTTGACAATTCAAAAGGGCAAAATTGTTCACTTGTATAAGCTATCTCGAGTCCTGAAGGTAGTCTTCCACTTATCTTCTGACCTCAACCAGATCTGGCGATACCCATCGCGTAAATCAACCTTCGAAAGATGGTGACTCCGTGCAACTTATCCAGGAGATTGACTAAGCAAGGTATGGAAATTGGTACTTGATAGCAATCTTGTTGATGGCCCTACTGTCAATGCACATATGCCACAGACCATCCTACGGACTAGTACTCTCTATGACCAATCCTCAAGCGACGAGATCTTGTACCTATCATTGCAACTCCCCGTACTTTGCAGGTCTCAATCCAAAGGCAGACCAATTTGGCAACCAATCCTGGTATGAGATCAATATGGTGTGTTGAATGTCCCTCGATGGCAGCAATCACTATAGAAGACTGTTAGTCATCACATCCTAAAAGACATGTAGTAGTGGTTGTAGCAGTGTTAAGAATAATGGCGGTGTCACTAGAGCATTCTGAACTAACGGCATAAAAGTGGCCCTTGGCACTAACATGTCCTCTTTGTCGCCTACACCTCGTGCATCTTCACAGATAACAACATGACGGGTTTCCCATCGTTTTTAGAAAGTTTTCTTGAAGTCATCGTATTAAGACTTGTGGTTGAATTTCCAAGGTCACCTCAACATAATATGGCATGCGTCCATCGGAACTACGTTGCACCACACTTACTCCTGTAACTAATCCCCAATTGAAAATTTGACAAAGCGCTGCTAATCCACATGTACCGCATTTCTTCAACCAGTCAAGGGAATAGAACGAAGGATGATTTTGCATGGCCAATCTCAATTTTTTCACGATCAGCGTGGACACCACATTTTCACAACCCTCGTTGTTCATGATCAAATTACAACCCTTGCTCTACACCATACATTTGGTGAGAAAGATATTGTGCACCAGCCATGATTGTTCTCGTGTTGGCCCCTCATCACCCTGGAGCTGAAGTTCCTCCTCCGGACTATCCTCTAACTCCTTGTCCTCCACCTCCTCGACAATGCCCTGATCTGTGTGTTAACAACTCGACTCGTGGGACTGTTGGAGGCCATGTATCCATTGTTGTGGCACCTAAAACACCTCCTGTCAAGCACTATACTTGAAGAGCTACCATTTTTGGCATATTTCCACTTAAGATGTCTTCTCACTCTCAGATATAATCTTGCCAAGGCTGTCAGAGGTATCCATATCGATCACAGTAATTGTAGGTGACTGTCTGACTAAAGACAGCTGCCTAAATTAAGATCATTACATGCTTTGTTTTCGTTGTCTTGCAACCATCAAGGCTAAGGTATGAACATTTTCCAGTGACCAATATGGTTGTAACTACACAACATTGCTAATAGCAAGCTTTAGGGCCCCCAAGTACTGAGTTATGGTTCCTCTAGCTCGATCAACTGACACTTCATCTGCAATCGATCGAACTGTGTTGTGAATTCCAATAAAAGATCCCTCTACTATAAGTGGAGTCCCAAAAACATGTTCTGGCGGTAATGAAGTGGAAGGTATTTCCTCTACATCCCATACCTAATGAAGTGGAAGGTATCACTCCCTTCTCTTTTCCTCTTTGTCTACAATTTTGTTCCAAAACAAAGAAGCGCTCTTTTCAATTTGATGGATATTAATTTCACCCGTTTATCCATTGGCACCTCCATATATTTGAAGGTTCGCTCAAGTGATTGCAGCCAGTAGATAATTCATTTGGATCCATATCTCCATCAAACTGTGGCAGATCCACTTTGATGTCGAAGTCTTTGTGTCCTCCATTCGTGAGCTCCTCTCCCGGTTTATGCTACTAAATCTCGAAGCGTCGGGGCCGGTATTCCTCATCGGTAATGTCTTCTCTGTGGAATGGATTCAGATCATCGTCACTATCTCCCCTTCGATTCCAGAACACGGTCGAGGGTAATCTCCCCCTGGGTTCCATCATCAATCTCGATGAGCCTCTGTTTAAGCCGGCGGATCTCCCGACGTATCACATCCTGTGTAGGTTCTGGAACATATCTCCGGATTGGCATGATTAAGAGTTTAGGTTTGGAAGGGACGGTTGAGGATAGGAAACCAAAAATTTCGATGGAGGGGTAAGGCGGATGCGAGGAAACCCTCGGATAAGAAAATTGGTGGGTTGTAGAAGATGGGGCAGCAAGAGGTTTTGGTGTAAGGTGATCGGCTGCAGGGTTGGAGCCACAGGCAGAGGGCTGGCGGCAGTAGTAGGGACGTAGGATAGGCTAGCGGCAACAACGGTGGGGTTGGGCAAGGTTGGCGGCGGCGGCGAGAGGTATAGGGAGGGCCCGACGGTCACAAGAGCAAGGAAGACGGCAAGAGGATGGAACAGCTAGCAAAGGAAGAGGATTAGGCACAGGGTAGGCCCAGGGTAATCATCAACTAGGAGCAGAATACAGCAGGAGTGTAACCTTTACTCAGATACAGCCCTAAAGAAAGCCTAGAGGCAGAAACTTGAAATCATAAAAGAAAAAATAAAACTAAACCTAAAACACATAACCAGCTATATACAGCAATAGATAGAATAGGAGAACGGAGGAGGGGCGATAGTTCCTGTTCTTTAGAATAACTGGCCGGTCCAACAACTTGTTGGACTAATCTCCTGCTGAACCAGGAAGAGCCGGTTCAGCCAAGCCCCGCCACTCGCTCCCATAGGAGCTTCGGTAATTCAGCTTTGAAATAGTATTTTATATTTTCTTATAATCGTGAATGAAGATTAAATCTATTTTTCTTATATGATTTTGCATTTCTTTCCTATAGTTCACAATGGTGTATCTCCTCATACATGTCTCGACTTAAGTTCCACTTTTTATTCCACCATAACCAAGTCTCATTTCAAGCATCCCCTCTTTCACCATCACCTTCCAATCAATATCATTACGGACGGATGATCAGCTAAAACTATTTTAATTGTGAACGATCCAAATCAATGCCCCCATGCCTACCCAAGCATTTTTGTTTGATATTAAATTAAAAAGGGAGGATCCAGTACTAAGCCCACAAAAATCTCAAGCTTTCAGCCTTTCAAACAGTATTAAATGCAGCCAATTAAATCACATCAACTTCTTCAAACATTATTTCCAAAAAATCAAGAGGCAAAAATAACGGAATACCAAGAACAACATGAAAGCAATTTCCATAAATACCACATTAAAATAGTGCAGCCACTCATTTGAATAAAAAATTTCCAAACAAAATCAAAAAGGAAAAAAAAAATGAACCGGATGGAAGCACTTAAGGACCACAACTATGTTAATGACAAGCTCTGAGTAACCAAGTTGATGGCAGATCACCCCAAATAAAACCAGAAATAAATAGTATATTAAATTCATTGGGATACCAGGACCAGCAATGTGGCTAGCTGACATTCAACATAAAGAACGTAAATAAACATCAAAAGAAATTCACCGGAAAATCTCAAAATTTCCTCCACTATTATAAAGGCAGCAAAGAGGTTACTGTGATTTAATGAAAAACACTAAAAAATAAAATAAAATAATTAATGGACTCGGTGGAGATGACTTAAGCAGTTGATCATAATTACAATAATGATGATTAGAGCCATAAGCATGAAAAAATCATTTTTGAAATTCACTTAGAAGCAGACTTTACCCAAAATAATTCACAAATGGAATAATGGTAACTCACCTCATTAAGTTCAGTACCACCCCATGGGAGACAAGACAAGATGCATGAAATGTAGAAGTCAGCACGTGCCTGCCAACAGGGATTCCCAGATTCCTCGTCTACTGTGGTTGCAGCAGATGACAAAAACGTCTCAAAGATTTCGATTATAGAACTTGGGGATATAACATTATTGCACATCTACACAAAGAGAACAACCAAAACACAAGATAAAAGGAAAACGCATTCATTGCTTCAAACAAACATATTCAAAGAGAGCAGGGATTTAAATAAAACTATAATGAAACAGGAAAAGAACTTAAAGCTATAAAGAATTATCAGAATTCTGCTTCCTAAGCCTGGAAAATGTGATCTTAACCTTTAGAAAGCAAAACAGAACCCAGAAAAACACCTGATGCAATGATACCAGCTCTACATGAATAGATGTCAACAATTAAACCAATATAAACTTGAACTCAACCCAACCATAACAGCAGGAAAAATAACATAATCATATATATATATATATATATATATATATATATATATATATATATATATATACATGTGTGTGTGTGTATATATATATATATATGTGTGTGTGTGTGTGTGTGTGAATATATATATATATATATAGAAAGCCCAAGGGCCTATTTGATTGAAATAAGGAGGATACAAAAGAAAGTTTTAGGATATGGCCCAATAGATGAAGCCCTACCCATACGATACAAAATGCAGAAAAGCTCGAAACAAAAGGATACAAAAGATACAAAAGGAAAAAAAAAAAAACAAACAAATAACAGTGTCTAAGGACGAAGTCGCTTAGCCATTCCTCTTCCTCTGGTTCTTGGAGCGGATCTAGAAAGAAAACTCTTAAGTGTTGTTCCATTGCCAGGAGTGGCCGAGGTATCATCCATAAAGTCTCCCCCCAGGCTTCTTCTTCCACCGAGATGTGTATACTTGTCATTCTTCTTCTGAGGACTGGTCCGTCTGATCCATAGAAGGAAACTTAGATGCAAAGATGGTTCCAGCTTTTGTGTAGGGCAATTTATCAATACTTGGGGTCTCCTCTCTTCCTGCTGTATTTTTGAATAATCTATTCAGACTCCAAAACATGAGTGGTAACAGTAATTGGATCAAAGACTCGAGGAGAAATAGGAGGAGTCACATCCTCCCCCTGAGAATTCAAGCCATCAGTAAGTGGATCAATAGCTGGAGGAGAAATAAGAGGAGCCACATCCTCCCCCTTCTCAATGGGGAGGGGTTCTTCATCAGATAAAAGCAGGGGGGCATCAGTAGTCTTATGAGCAGGAGAAGCAGAAGGCAAGACAGAGGTCAATTCTTTGGATTGGGGGGGTTGAACCCCCTCAATTAAGTTCGTAGTATCAACTGCATCATGGACAAGGGGGGAAACGTGAAGAGGGGTGGGCGATGGTGATTCAAGATGCTCATTCACAGGTGCAGCTAATGGGTAAGAACTGGTAGGTGGCCGGGAAATAAGGGGTCCTTGAGTAACTGCAGGCTTTAAATGAAGATGCAATCTATAACAAACTACAGAATTGTGTCCAAACATACAGCAATGAGTACAGTAGTGTGGATGAGGCCCCATAATTAACTTCTGCCAATTCCCCATATGATTAGAGTCTATCCAAACTTCATCTGGGTAGGGCTTTGTAACATCTCGTTCCACAAGAACACAGGCGTCAGAAGGCCTAGTGCGGTCTAAAGTGGGATTATCAACTCTAAGAGGTTTCCAAAAGTCCGAAGTGATATTGTAGACAATTTCATCGTGGAAATGATGATATTTCAAGCCAGGGAATGTAAGTCAAACAAGGATTATGGGTGATTCAGCTTTTAGATCGAAATCGACCGTCCATTTAAGTATCTTCATGAAACAATTATCAATCTTTATGACTTTTCTGGCAAAAATATGTTTAATCGGCATCATTGGACAGTTAGATGAGGACATGTCACCCATCCAACCATCCGACTTTCCAGCTACCAGTAAGTTTCATCAATTCAAACTCCTTTCTAACAATCTCCATTTTTGGATATCCATTCTTACCCACAAGAACAAAGCGGCAAGATGAGGCAAGGATGTTGTTTTCTTCATCCGTGAGAAAAAGAGCAGGTTTACCGTTCTTACGGCCAAGCTTTCTAATAAACTGATGATCCCCTCCAAACTCCAAAGCATCATGAAAAGATTGAGGAAAGTAACAAGAACGAGCGGCAGAGCCAGAGGCTGCTCCACCGGAGAAGGCGGCAGCATAGGAATGTCCTGAATCCATAATCGTGCTTCAAACACTCCAGGAACAAAAGCAGATGGTGCTCTGCCGCAATGGAATCCGAGCGCAGCAGCAGAAAGGTGCCGCGAGAACAAAAATTGTCACAAGGCAGCAAGGTCGCGGGAAGCTCCGAACAGAGGAGGGAGACGCAGAGATCGCGTCGTTTTGTCTGCAGCGAAGAGCCGCAGAAGGCTGCCAAGCACAGCAGCAGACAGCATCGTGACTTGCTGGACCTAATCGAAGAAAACGAGCACAAATCCTTCCCCTTCCCATCACCCGTGAGAGCCGACGACCAGGCGTCGAGAGCGAGGAGGAAGGAAGACGACCCTGTACCGTCGCCTTCGTCGTCGTGCCAGACAACGATGTCGAACCTTCGTCGTGTTCGACGAAGCCGATGAGGACGATGCCGGCCCTTGTCGTTGTGCTCGACAAAGCCGAGGAGAAAGATTCGAAGAAATATCACAAGGAATCGCCATGGCGAAACCCCAGGGAAGCTCTCGATGACACCGCCATCGATTTTTTTATATGTATGTGTATATATATATATATATATATATATATATATAATGCAAAAAAGAAAGATACATCAGGTTTAGTGAGTAAGTACAAAGTACCCACTCACAGGATATACAACTCGCTCAAAAGAAAGACATTAAAATACACATATACACCCCAAAAATTAAAAAGTCTCCAACAAGGTAGTAATTGCTCGAAAAGAATATACAATGTGAAGACTCAAAGGTGATGAGGGGATTTTCCTCTTCCTGCACACCCCCTCCCCTCCCTGGGTTCTAGGAATGGGGTCCTGCAAAAAACTGTAATCCGGGCTTATATGTGAGAGAGAGTGTGTGTGTGTCTATATATTTCGGGCTAAAATAAGCAGAACACAATCAAACAAAGGGTTGTTCGTGTTCGACACATTTATAATTCGAGCTTAAAAATTTTATCCGTGTTCGGCTGGTTTACTTAACGAAAGATTCGAATGCATGCTACTGAACGAGCAAAACACAAGTTATTCGCGAACAATGTGCTTTTTTGACGTACCCTACTCACAAGGAGATGATGAGGAGCGTGCCTCTTTAATTGAGTGTGCCTTGAGGAACGTAAATTGAGATGCATGCCTAAATTTTTCAAATAAACCTACGATATTAATTAGTTGAGTGATGAATTAAATTAAAGATCTCTAATTCAAGTAGAGTCAAGCCGATTATGCCATGGATTAGACTTGGTCGTATTATATATTGTTCGCGTTCAGCTCAAGCCTAAGTCAAAAATTCAAATGATCATACATAGCTTTTTTTTTTATAATTGTAATCGGCTTGTTTAAACTTCAATAAATTAATAAATAAACTAAAATTTTGAATGAGCACCTAACTTTCTACATAAATTTATCAAAAATATATACATATATAAATTTAAATAAATAATCAATTAAATAAATATCGAATTAGTTTTTAAATACTTTACACCACTTAAATAAAATTAAATATAAGTACTAAGTGAGCTTTCTTGTAATCAAATAATATAAATATGTACTAACAAGCCAAATCATTAAATTATTCTTACAATAAAAAGAATATTAAAATTAAATTAGAATATGTTATTATTAAATATATAATTAATAAATCCAAGCTAATCATATTTTATTTAAATAATATATAATAAAACTATATATCGTTTAACAAGTTAATTGGTGGATAATAAACTAATTTGCTCATGAACATGATTAAACGCATTGACATGTTTATATTTGTTTCATTCAATCCACGAGTTTTTAGAAAATGTCCAAACAAGTATTTACTAATCTAAACAAATTTGATCGAGTATTACTCGAGCTAAGTTTGACTTGTTCATCAAGAGCATTGGTTTAGTCTAATAATTGAAAAACAAAAAAAAGTAATAAAAGAAAAATGAGTTTTAATGGTCAATGTAGATTTGAAGAATCATAATATATTAGACTTAAAGAGACGACTGCCCATTTCGAAGGCAAAGAAGTGAATCATATTGAGAGAATGAGAACGGGAGTCAGAGAAATAGATGAAGAAGAAGGAGAGGTTTAGTGGAGGTACCTCGTGTGGGAGAAGCAACGAAACGTATTTACAAAACTAAAAAACTTCGATTACCCAAAAGAGAGAAGCCAAGAATATTTAATTTTAAAGTATGACACGTTAGCTTAACTCTTCTATAAATTGAACACTCTTGTGTATCTCCTTTATTATTAAAAATGGGGCCAAAATACTCTTCCTCAACTCCACAGACATTTTTTTTAAATAATATAAAAGAGTTTAGTAAGCCGAGAAACTCTCAAATCTCGTACATATTTCCACAGATCAACTGAGATATTATCAGGTCCTACAGACTTTCCACCATTATTTTTTCTTTAAAGCCTCGTCAACTTTTCTTTACTAATGCGGTGAAAAAAATAAAACATTTAATTATTATTAATGATAGTAAGATCAATAAAGTTGATCGTATTTTCAGAAACTTCATTGAAAAGTTTATCAAAATAACTCACCCACCTATTTTGAACATTTGTTTCTAAGAAAATCATTTTGTTATTTTCATCTTTAATAGACTTTACTTTAGTTAAATTTTTGCTTTTTTATCCTCTTTGTTTGGCTAGTTTGTGCATATAACTTTACTCTATTTAGTATCAAATCTATATTAAAGATCACTAAGATTAAAATTTTTAACGTCACAGATTATTCTCTTAAACTTCCTACAAGTCACTTTATATTTTTCTCAATTCTATAAATTTTTATATTTAAACCAATCTTTATAACATAACTTCTTATATTTTAAAATTCAGAATGACCACACAATCTAGACTGAACTTATCTTAGACCTCTAGTACTCTTCATTTTACAACTCTTCATCTTAAAATCTAGAACTAATAAACGATGTAGAGTATTTAAATTCTGACTTAGAATGGTCTTACAAACTTTATATTCACAACAATCTATTCTTCTCATAAAAAAATAAACAATTTTGTTTTATTAAATTCATTCTTATAAATAAAAATATGTCCATCTCTGTTCTTGAATAAAGTATTAGCAAATAACAAAATCATACGCTAAAGCAATCTAATATCGATTTACTTTCTGCATTAATTACTTCAAAATCATAGAAACCATGAATATTTCTAAAATCTTCTAATCACTCTACTGTCATGTTCATTTAAATTTTCTCAAATAAAAATTCGTTCTGTTAAGAGGTATCACTGAATTAATTATTCTAGGTCATTCCAAAATGTTTATTTAAAACATATATCTAAACCTACTTGAGGAGCATAAGCATTTATACTAATCAACAAAAATCTAAAGAGATACAATTTCATCTCCAACTATATTAATTTTTACAACATTATCTTTCAAACTCTTATTTATAACTACACCTACACTATTTCTAGTGCGACTCTTACCTATAATGTAACTGAAATTAAAATATTTGGAAATAATATTTATAAATTAATTGACATTGTAGTATGATAACAAAATGTTAAATATTAAATTGATAATAGTCTATTAAAAATTAGATAATGTAACTACTTACTGTTTATTTGTTGAGGTATAACTAATTAAATAAAATATTAATAAGCAAAATTTATGAATAGATAAAATTAATGATTCAGAATATAGCAATAATTTATAAAACTGAACAAAAAAGTGGTTAATTATAATAAGAATTCATTTATTTTATACATTGTTATTATAATCGTCAACTAGAAGGATGCGACAGAAAATTAAAAAAAAAAGCATCTAAGATTTAGGTAAGTATTTACTTTTATGTTAAATTAACTTGTATTTCTAAATAGTATTTAATGAATGTTACTGAAACATGATTGTAATATTTTACTGTGATTTATATGTTTGTTTAGATGTTTGTCATATCATTGTAATGAATATATGTTTTAAAAATCTTAATGTTATGCATTATTTAAGAACAGCCACCCACAATGGGACACATCAAAAAGAGCACACCTACGAGAATTGAGAAGAACGATCAGAAGAATGATAGAATTGTCTAGAGTGAGAAGTTTGAGAAGAGCAGCACTCACAGTCTCAGTCAATAGATGCTTTAGACGTAATGGTTATAGGCACATAATTTCCATTTGCTTGATGAGTCGAATTGTGTCCTTCACTGAGCAAGGTGCAACGGAGGAAGTGAGTGACAACGAGGCCGCTGAAGAACACGGTGAGGAGAACCAACTTTCATAGGATGAGAGCGAGACATTTGTGTTTTGACGAGTTCTTCAGACAAAGGCTACAGAAAAGCAGCAATGGCTTCACCACAGCATATTCTACACATGTTGCACTGTGAAGGGAGAGATATGTACTCCATGGATGGAGAGAGCAACAACACTAAGGCATCTGTGCAAATAGTGGACAAATTAAGTCTTGCGACTCAGAGGCATTCCCAATGGTATTCATTGACGTGATTGTAGAAAGAGAACAGAGTTAGCATTGACAGGAGGTGTCACGTAGAGTTTTTTATTGGGAACCAGTTGCAGGACCAAATATGGTGCAACGTGGTGTCAATAGATGTATGTCATCTTTTGTTAGAAAGGTCGTGGCAGTTTGATCGCATGACTCAGCATAATGGGCTCATAAACATGTACTCCTTTACCAAAGATGACAAGAGCATAGTCCTACCTTCTGTGGAGTATGAGATTACAAGTGTCATGCCAGCAAAGAATCTCCAGTATGATCAGTCTTGGTGATGACAGAAAATAGCGAGATAGAAGAATAAGTGTCAGACACAGGAAAGCCATTACAGAGAGAATTTCAAGACATCATGTTTGATAGCTTACTGTCATGGCCGCCATCATTTAGGGATGTTCAAGCTATCCTCACTTTAAATCAAATTGAGCCAAGCTTGGGTTCTTTGAGAGAATTCAACAAAATATACATGATACCAACTCCCAGTTCAGTTCAGTAGTGTACTCCCAGTTATGGATGCATGCTTGAAAGTAGCAAAAGCTCCTCATGTGTTTCAGGAGTGGGATTCAGATGCTTCTTAGGCCCCAGTTGAAGATCGCTCAACTCGGGGAGGTTACAGTAGCTCTGCACCTTCAATGTGCAAATAGAAGCTTCGACGAATGAGGTCAAAGCTCCCCCACAATACGGGAGACTGACAAGGGGCGTCCTACGTGCAATGCGATAGCGCAGCCTGTTTCCTGGACCAAAGAGATGGAAGGTTTTTCCCATCCATGAGAGTCACACGAACCTTCCTTTTGGGTATGTCACCTCTGTGCAATTGTGGGGCCACTCCTTACTTATCTTAAGGTTATATGTATGGTGTTTTCATGTTTTAGGTTAGTTATTGCTTGGTTTCTGTAAGGACAACCGTTGGCATCTCGATTTTTCCATACTAGGGCTATATCCAAAGTCAGGAAGGACCTCTGGTTGTAAGTCATCCTGTGGTGGTGTGTCACGTTTCCTTACTCCCACAACCCTTCCTCTCGCAGATACTTCCCATTTCCTCGTTGTAGTCGCTCGAGACAATAGTCTTGTTGTCTTTTCCTTCATATCAACCACCCAACCACCATTCCCCTCATTTCAACCGTTTGTCCTCGCTTTCAGCAACCCCTCGCTACTTCCACCCGGAACAATACTTCTGACTGCTCTTTCCGTAGTCTAGCCCACTTCCTTATAGCCATCTGGGGCAGCACATGGTTGATTCCTCGCTATTGTTTTTCCACTGATTTCAGCCAACAAACCTCCACATTTTCCTCATTACAGTCAACCATAATCTCTCCTATCTATTACAGCAATCCACCGCCTCGGCACCCTCCTGTCATCCACTCACCAAATGCAACCACCACTTTTTGATACCATTAGTTTAGATGTGTTTGTTTTTGTTTGTCGTTGTGTTTCCTTTTTCAAATGTGTTTGGTTATAATTGCATATTTGCTTTCGGTAATAACAATTGATTTTTTATTATTGTTTGAATTAACTCTGGTATCTCATTGTCCTTTGTAGTTTGTTGTTGTTTTAAAATAATATTTAATGGGTCATTTGATTAAAAGATGAATAATAGATGAAACGTTTATAGAAGACTCAAACAACCAAAAATAAAGTAAATTTAATTGTATTTCTTTAATATAATTTGTTTAGTAACTCTTTTATTTTATATATATATAAACTATTAATGATAGAAACCGCATAACAGAAAAACATGATTATTATCGCTTGACAATCTATTCTCACCTTGATTAATTCTCAACCCCATGTCGGATTGTGATAAAAGTGGTATTAGAGTTAAGGTTTAAATTAAACAACATGAATCATAAGGAAAGAGTCATTAGTATGTTTTAATTAAGCTATAAATAGTATGGATTGAAATATTTAACTGTGTCTAATTAAATTGTTTTGCCTTTCATTTCAGAATAATAGATCAAGAAGCAGCGGACAGAGACGACGTTGTAACAATTAACATGACCCAAAATATTAGTCAATACTATTGCAATTTTTTAGATGATGACGAAGGTGACAATGAATTCAGGATTCTCGGTCTCATACCAGTAGTGGTGAAGGAACACAAATGGATAAATATTTGAAGTTTTCAGGATACGAGAAGACCACTATTTTAAGGAGCAAGAAGATCAGTGGAAGCTAAAAAATGACTAATAATAGTAGGGGAAATCAATGATTGTATGAAATGCCCGCCATAGATTAGAGTTACACTAGCTAAATTTGCCTTTGAGGGGGAAGAAGATAGATGGAGCAAAGACAATTACAAAAGAAATTTAGTGGTTGACCTAGCAACTCAGTATAATGAGAGGAGTTCGTGAGAACCTTCAAAGATTAGTTTGCACCACTGTCAACTAGAAGACAAATGGAGGATAAATTAATCAGATTGGTGCAGGGAGATTGATCAGTTAAATAGTATGAAGCGGAGTTTACTATGCTATCGAGGTATGCACAACAGCTTATTCCAATTGCGGAGGAAAAATATCACAGGTACCATTCTGGATTGAATGATTCAAACAAGCAGTCACTATTGCCACTTGCGATCGAAAATTATTCAGTATTAGTGGAAAGCGCTAGACGAATGGAAATTGATTTTTAGCAGACTCAGAAGCATAGGGATTCACATAAGAGGAAGAGTTTAGAAGAAGTGTAACCAAGAGTTCATACTATATAGTCTAATTGGAAGAAGATAAAGTCATATACTAATAAAAGTTGATAGCCAAGATGACAGCTACACTACAAAGCCCTATTTTTTTAAGTGTGGGAAGCTACACTGTGGTTAATATTTGTTTATTTCTAAGACATGTTACTTATGCAGACAACCTGGATATAAGATGAGGAACTGTCTTAATTTTTCTAAGAGATCCACGCCAAATACTAACTGAAGAATAGGTTCAGCTCAAAAAAATTTTCAAAAGCGATCAACTTTTAGAATTGATCAACAGAAGACGATAGAAGTTGGTACTGTCACTCGTAAAGAGCAACCAATGCAGAAAATTTAACCCAACATCTATTCCTTAACTCATAAAGAACCTGAAGAACTTATTGCCACTGACGCAAATGCTAATAGAGATGACTTGTGATTTGATTTTCATATCAGTTATCTACTGTTGAGTATCTTTATGTAATTTCATTTCAGAAGTCGAGTGGCGTGTTAGTTCAGTTACATTGTCGGATAATAATAAAAAGAATATATTGATCATGGGACTATAAAAAATTGATAAAATCATGCCTTCCTAATAAGGTATTCCCTTTTATAACACTTCACAATCTAGATATTCCTTGCAAAAATTTGCAAAATGTTTCACACTATTTGAATTAGCATCTCACTCAATCCAATCCATCCACTACAATACTATTAAGGGATGTTGATCAGAAAAGCTCAATGATCTTAAAAGACAAGGCTCATAAGCTATGAGGATAATTCTATATTGGCTTACAAATACTTAAAAACATTTCAAAATTTGCAGATTATTGAGCGATAGGAAAACAGCATGACAATGTCATAATGAGTGGGGTGAATCAGGAGAATCATTGGAAATCTTCATCAAGGCTGGGAAAATAATTCATCAAGGCTATATTCTGAAATTCAAACTCTAAACCTAGTTATTTCCAAAATATGGAACAGAATTTATCTACTTCACACCCAAGACAAGTTTTACATTGATTCATAGGCAAGCTGAACAATAAAGAGGCTAAAACAATGAGATAAATGACAATGAATATTAGCTCAATAGAACTAGAGCGGCAAACAAACATATTTTACACATTAAAGTAAAATTAGATGATCTAACTTGATTACAGATGCAGCAGTAACATATGGTTTTAAAGAAAAAGTGTGCCGCAGAAACACAAAAATTAGAATTGTCATGGTAATTTCTTGAAAATATCTGCGTTAAAGGAGTATGAAACCTCATATAGTCGGCAAGAGAGCTTAAAAAAAACAATAGAAAATGATGAAAGTTAAAATATGGAAAATGCAAACTTTTAGCAGAAACATACCAGACAAGTAAGAAACCTTAATGATATACGAATTCTGTCACAGTTACCCACATCAATGGCATCCTGAACATTAAGAGCAAATATCAACGAGCTTGTATAACACTCCTAATAAATCTCAACGAGCTTGTATAACTCTCCTAATAAATCTCAACGATGTCTTAAGATCAATTAAAACGAGACAGTAAGAACCACTATGCACGAATTCCAATAACAGTTGCATCACATCATATCACAAAATATGTAATGGTAGAATTACAGACATAACATCTAAATCTTACCAATTTCTAAAATTAATCCTAAAATCACTTTTCAGAAGTACCAAACTCATATATTTGAACGTGTTATGATCAAACAGTGAAAAATTTAACAAAAGAGAAAAATTAAGGTTGGGTTTTGTTGTGAATTCCGAAACTGGGGCGAGAATTTGAAAATTTGAGGTAGGAGGGAGTTAAATAGCAAAGGTTTGTGTAATGTAAATAATTTCCCCACTGCTTAAATGCTTTGTAAGATAACAAATAACATAGCAAGCATCCCAAACCATCATTTCAGGTCAATATTATATTAACTTTAAGAAAAAGGTCCAAATCAAAATAGAAGAAATAATACAATCTGTCAAGATTTAATACATGATTAAACGAGTAAATATCTTACCTGAAATTTTGTGTGGGTATTATCCACTATTTCTTTAGCAAAATCCTCCTTTTCAAGGTTTATTAGACCAACCTGCAGATGAAACAGCCTAACATTGTTAGAATAACTACATTAACATTATTTCTAAATCGATTAGAGAAACTATCCGTGAAGCAGCAAATAGTTACTATAATCCGTGAAGCAGCAAATAGTTACTATAAATGATGGTAAAAATTAGCACGAAACAAGAAAACACCTTCACATCAAATGAGAAAAAACAACCACACACCCAAGTCAAAATTTTGGATATCGAGAGTTCATGCATTCACTCATGAATACTTGATCTGATCCAAAAATATTATCTATAAACGAAAGCATTCATATTACCCTCGTCTCTCGCAATAGGTGGTTCCAAAACACTTCGGCTAGCATCTGCTACAACCAAATTCTTAGTATTTATGATCTGAGGAGGAACTACCTCAACAGCAGTGGGAAATAGCTGCTGAACTGGTTGCTGAGGAATAGCTTGATGAGTCAAATTTTCAATCAACATTTTTGGAAGATCTTCAGTTTCTGCTATGTTTTCCTCCACTTGGATGATGTTGTCAGGAACTGCAGAATCCAAATGCACAGGAAGATTGGATCTCAATTGCGGATGAAGTCTGAAGCATTTGGCAAGGGTGTGCCCAGAGAGTTTAAAATGATTACAGTAGTAGGATCTTTGTTCTGCGATAATTGGCTGCTAATACCCATTGTGGGCAGTACCAAGCCATATTTCATCCCCATCAGGGAGGGTGATATCCCTTTCAACAAGAATCCTTGCAAACGAAGGTTTAGATACGTTGAAGGTGGGTATATCCAATTTTATTGGTCTTCCTAGTGCAGCTCCAATAGAATAGAGGACTTGGTGATTAAAGTAGTGCAACTTCAGGCCAGGTAGTTTATACCATATTGGAACTATAGGGTTTTCTTAGCAAGGATCAAATTCAGGAGACCACTTGAGCAATTTCATATATTCTCATCAATTACCATAAACTTCTTGGAAAAAATATTAGCATAGTCCTCTACTTTAGATAATTGTATCATCACATGTCTCCCATCAAGGAGACCAACCTTCCAATGTCCCAATAGTTTGAGATCTTTAAAAGCCTTTCGAACGATTCCCATCAAGTAGATTTAACTTTTATTTTTCTTCCTCCTACATTTTATGGAATAAATTGCGAAATATTTTAAAATTCAAGTTTGGGGGGGAATGAAAACAATTTTCAAAAACTTAAATTTTATTTGTCCTCAAAAATGTTATAAATAAATTTGATTTTTGATTGAAAAATAATTATGTGTATGAAGTTATATTAGGAAAATACAATTTTGAATATAGAAATGAGTAAGAAAATTTAATTAAAATTTATAATAGTAATGAAAAATTTAAAGTTAAATTTTTCTTAGTGAAGAAATGATGAAGATTGTGTAACCATCTTTAGTAAGAAAAGTTATATTTTTAGAAAAATAAAAGGGTTAGACTTTTGTTTTCAATATTTAAATTTCTTTTATTGAAAAATAATTTTCAAAACTGTTATTATATTTCTAAGTAAAATATATATATCTACCTTATGCTTTAGGAAAGGAATGGTGGAATTCAAAATTATTAAAGGTCTATCCAGATATAGTAATCCTTGCCTGAGAAAAGAAAAAGTAAGAAAAGAAAAAGAAAAAGAAAAATAAAATAAAATAAAATAAAAGTATAGCATGTGGAAAAAAGGAAGGAGAGGCTTAAGGATTAAAGCTGCCTAATCAAAAATTGGTTCACACTCGAGACTTTTTAAAGTATAAGATTTGAGAAAATCTTAAGTTTAAAAATATAATATAGTTAGTATAATTATTTTTAATAAATATTTTTAAGTAAAGAAATAAAATGCATAACCCCTATATTTTGAAAAATTTACAAGCATTTCTGAATTAGATAGGAACACATATTTTCATTCTCTTTCAACTAATAATAGATTTCTAAACTTTAAATTGGTCTCATTTATTAAATTTTTTTTCTAAACTAATAATAGATTTCTAAACTTTAAATTGGTCTCATTTACTAAATTTTTTTCTAAATCGACTACTATATTTCTGAATAAAATTTTAAAACTCCTAAAGTTAAACTCGTACACATGATTTGCTTATGTGGTTTTACATGATTATAGTGTTACTTGAAGACAAGTAACGTTTAAGTTTGGGGGAATTTGATCCACTTAAAAATTATCTATTTTTCAGTATAAATTTAAAGCTCATTTATGCACAATTTTAATGATATTACACTTTAAAGGAAGATATTTTGCATATTTTTGTCTTCAAGTATAAAAATATGATTTTAAAGAAAATGAAGCAAAAACTATGCAATTTTGAGTCAAAAATGAAGCGAGAAGAAAATTCGACTTAGCACATATCGATATGTCTTTCTATGTTTAATATCTTTTATATTTCTCACATGTTTTTGAAAGAAATTACACTCTTGAGAAATGTTGTTTTATGTCTATTTTGTAGATGAAGATGTTAGGAACGCAACGCAACTGAAATGAGACGAAACGGAGTTGAAACGGAGCCGAACGGAGCAAAACGGTGGACCTGCACAGAGGGTGGCGCCTAGGCGCCAGAATCGTCCAAAAGCGGTTATTGGACGAATTATTGACAACTTTTGGCCATTCTAGGGTGTTCTAGAAGTTTCTAGACATTATGCACGCCCCAAATCAGTTATACAATGAATATAGACATTTGGAGTGGTTATTAAACAAAGAGATGTGTCATTTGAATGAAGGGTGTATCCATTGGGCATAATGAACTGGCGCCTAGGCGCCACTGTTGATTTCTAGAAGATTCAATGAATGTAATGAATTTTGAAGAGTTTTTTGAAGCAACCCTTTGTCATTTTTGAAGCCCTATAAATATGGATCATTTCTACAGCCAAATGGCCCCCGTTTCAAGTCATTTTCTTTAGGGTGAGTCATCTTAGAGTTAGGTTTAAGGGTTTGTTTGGTTCGACTGCAGATTCTCGACTTTTCAAATTGTAATGTCATGTCTTCTGAATCATTACGGAAAGCAATATGTGAAGTTGATTATCTTGTTTGGTTCAATAATAGTAAAAGCTAACTGTGACAGCTTTTTATGTAAAAATGACCAAAATGCCCATGTTTATTAAAACTGTTTTAAATTTTCAATTTATTTATGTAAATATGAGATTAATAGACATAAAATTTTATAAATTGTATATATTAGTTATTAAAATATGAATTAAATTGTTGTTATATATTCTTTTTATAGAGAATTTTAAAATTCCTTTAAAAATATGTGAAGTTATAATATTTTGTGTAAATATTAATTTTTTTCGAAATTTAATTTTTGTAACTAAATAAAATAATCGTGAATTTATATTGAGGTTCAATAAGAAGTTTAAAATGCTACTCAACCACATAAAACATGGATGTTGCAAGTAAATCCATTGGCAACCTAATACGCCGCAAAACCTGCCACATTTTGATTTTCTTGCACAGTTTATGCATATATATATATATATATATATATATATATATATATATATATATATATATATATATATATATATATATATAAAATTGGTCGCAGGCTATGACATAACTACAGGCCATCAACATGCCAACTCGTAGAACTTATATATGATCTCATTTGACAACTACAAGCAATAGCTGAATCGTAGAAGAAATACTTGTATGAAATTAAAGTTCAGGTCACAATTCCATCTTATATGTGATTTCAAATTCATACTCCTACAAAAACAGAATTCCAAAAACAGAAATTTGAAACTCCTTCACAAACAGAAACAGAAACAACAGGAAATTCGAAACCTCTAAACTCCAAACCCGAAGATCTCCTTATGCAAATTAAAGGTTTCAAATATGTGCTAACAAATCAAATACAATGCTCTCCATTTCATTTCCTAATGTAAATAATCCATATGCATTTCTGTAATAATCCATATGCATATGTAAATAAACTCTTAAAGCAAAAAAATAAAACTCATAAACTCCTATAGAAACAGAAATAAAACTACCATAGATGTTCCACACATGTTATTGGAACATCTCCATAACAATTTCATCTCATATGTGATTCCATACGCCAAATTTCTATGGAAACAAAATAATCTTAAGGCCTTAAGGCAACCCAAACCCGAGATTCCCATATATTTAACAATGTGAATATCGGCCTTAAGGCCATATAAAATTTCTCAAGTTCAACCATACGCCTTAAGAACCAAAAATTGTTCAATTTATGGAGAATGATATGAACTCATTTCTCAAACAGCTCCTAAACCAAAAATCAAGCACATTACCCACATTGAAGTAAACCGAATGAGTAGATTTCACAGATCCGAATGGGAGAAAAGAGATATGCAGGGGAGAAGAGATGTATGCTGCAGGGGAGAAGACATCGTGCAGGGGAGAAGAGAAACCCCATTGTAAAGATTTATCCCGATTCGGAGGAGAGGAAGAAGTGGCAGAAGAGAGATTCATCAATACGAGCGAGAAAGAAGAGGGGCATTACGGTTACCTTCGAAGTAACGAGCTCGGTCAAGAAAGAGGAGGCGCAGGAGGCTCGCGAGAACTTCTAGGGCGGAAGAGGAGAAGCTCGAGTTCGTGCGAAGGGCAAGGGCAACAATAGGAAAAAGGTCGCGGCAGCGGAGTGAAAGCTGGGGTCGTGGGGTTTATCCCGCGGCCCGTTGTCAGCAAACTTCGCGCTATGGTGCCGCGAATTCGGAGCAAAGCAGGGCCCGTGGTGACGCAAATGCGCTGCGAAGTGCCGCGCCGCACCAAATAATCCGAACCAAACAGGGCTTAAGTATGAAGATGTAGATTTCTACATCTAATGGAGAGATTGGTGAGGGATATTCAGAGATTTATGTAAGGGGTATATGAGTGGTGCATAAATCAGCGGGAGACTTTGGTGGAGAGATTTTCTTCTTTCTTTCAGAGGAAAAAGCTAAGTATTGTGTTCTTCATTTTCTTTTAATTGTTGTAAACACTTCCTGGTAGATTTTCTTTGATTTAAATAAGGTTTTCTGTTGTGTTTTATCCATGCTTCGTAAGTAATTTTCATTACTATTTTCTTTTAATATGAAGTAGTGGCATGTGTAGGAAAATCATTTTTATGATAGAATTATCTTTATTTTCGTGTGATGAGTATATCTCCTTCGCTTCATTGGCATAACTTAGGTGGTAATAAGTTATGTTAAAATCTATCGTAAGAACTTGAAAGAGCGGTGATCTCACAAAAAGAGTGCACTCACACAGTCAAGTTAACTAGTAAAATAGTTAGGCGGCAATGTAACTTTTATGGAAATATAAATTAATGATCTATTTTTATTAAATGCTTATAGGTGACAGATAGTTGCATAAAACTAATAGATTATTAAAGATATATGTTCTTTGTTGACACTTAATTTATTACATAATTATATCAATTCTTTTACTTCTTATTTCATTATTTTCATTTACTTTTGTTTTGTAATGAAATAGATGCATGTTTAGGAATTACGATTAGCTTAGATATTTTCTTCTTAAATTATGGTGAGGATATTCGTACCGGATCTTCATTTACTTTACAAATTGATCACTTGTATTGTTAAAATCTGTTGAAGAATTTTGAGATCTAACCGGAGATGAGTTCTTAACTGGTAGATATCATATGGATCTTTGGGTAATCGAAGGCCTTGAGCGGGTTATTCATGGTGAAGTGCAAATAAATAGGGAGATATTATTTATTGAGCGTAAAATTGATTAGTTTTTAGAGTGACTAACTAAATTCTAATAATTTTGTTTATAGAAAGGAAATGGGTCACTAGTAGTGCCGACCATAGTCACTCTTGGACATCTAGAAGTGTAAGCCTAGATTAACCCATTCTACTAATAATATATCCTGAATCAATCTATAGATTAGTCAATGTTCTTTATACTATCGAGCGAAGGTAAAGAATAGAATTGCTTTTATTTGACACTACTACATTAAATTCTAAGCATTTCTTTCCTACACATTATCTATGTAATTGCAAGAGAAATGTAGTCTTTAACATCTCAAAATTCTTCAAACCAATTTATCTAGATTAGTTATCTTTTTATTTAGGATTAGTTATTAGAAAAGTCATTATAATCGACATTCCAAATTTATGCCTTATAATTACTGTGAAGTGACGATGTTTAGCGAAAATAATGTAAAATAAATTTAAAATAGTTTGTATCCAATCATCCCATTAACTTATTTGTTAAATTAAGTTAATTAAGCCAATTAATGAATCAAAGATGTATGTTACGATATATATTGTGAAGAGTTTAGCATTTGAATTAAATAAATCAAGGGAACTTGAACTATCAGTTAGTTTGAATAATAATGATGATCGTATAGTAAAAAAGAACATTGCACGGTACGATTAGTTCATATTTTGAAATACATTAATTAATGCAAATTGATTTTTATATAATTATACCATATTAAGCATGTAATACAATACAATTTGTATTGTATAGTGTGATCATACAATTAGTTTTGCATTAACTATGGGATCACTTAATCTTAAGCAAAATTATTCGAATGTATTTAAAAAAAAATATCTAATCATACAAAATGATTCTTGATCTTACAATAGAATCCTTGTTCGTACAGTCTGATCAGAACTTAGGTGATCATACAATATGATTCTTGATTATATAGTATAATCAGTTATTATCAATTTTGATTGATTTTTTGCCTATTTTATATCTTATATTTCACTTGAATGTGTTAGTCAGTTATCTTAAAAATCTTTATACCTAAAACATACACATAACTCAAAATAAAACACATTTCAGATGTTGAAGCTCCTTCGTTGAAGTATTCCTAGCTATTTTATTCTTCTCAACCTTTGTGCTAACTTGAGTTACTCTGATCACGGATTAACTAGATAATCTGTAATTGATAGCTTCTTTTGAGTCATATATTCTACTAAATGTCTCTAACATTTGAACTTGCTATTTCTATTTGTGATAAAATGTTGCTACAAAAACCTATATTAACCTTTGTTAGCTCAAGCCAAATTATATTAATGATCATCTTTCATGCTAATTAAGGCTCATGGGGTTAACAACTGACAATTTTGCAAGATGAAGGTAGGAAGTTTTTAGGGGCTTCTATTTATATGGTGGATCTAATTGCCCGAATAAAAAAAATCATGATTGGAACCCCCTTTTTATCCTCCATCATTTTAGTTTTAAAGATTGAAGAAGGTTAGTCTGCATGAATTTGAATATGAGTTTGGTGATTTTTTTTTCATAAGAAAACTTTGGTAGGTTTTTCAAGCTTGCATGTTGCAAGTTTTTCATTTTTTTCTCCCAAAATATGCATTCATTAGCTTCTCCTTTATAGATCAAAATTAAAGATTTATTTTCTCATCATCTCCTCGAAAGGTTAAGAGCTCCATGGCCACTTGTGTTCATCCTTGGATTGAGGACCTAAACTAACCTTTACTGGATAGTAGATCAAATTATTCTTATTTTATTTATAATGATAAAAAGAATGTGATTATC
This sequence comes from Papilionanthe hookeriana x Papilionanthe teres, assembly GCA_022702705.1. NCBI lineage: Eukaryota > Viridiplantae > Streptophyta > Magnoliopsida > Asparagales > Orchidaceae > Papilionanthe > Papilionanthe hookeriana x Papilionanthe teres. The sequence goes on from CM040437.1 coordinate 54,042,722, forward strand.
TTGGTGTAATTAGCATAATTGTTTATTTTTTATTTACATCTTAATATTTGCATAATTCCCATCTATTATCAATGCATTTTTCTTTCTTACTTTTTTTCTTCAATATAATGGTTTTTTATTATATTATCATTTTTAAATTTCTTTCCAATGTTACCGTTGGAATTCTATGGGGTGGAATTTTTTAAAGTAGGAAGAGTTGATGTAAAACGTCAAGATGATTTTAATCAAGCTAAAAGATAATCCATCTCATAAATTTTAAGAAAAAGATCATCATATAAAGCCAAAAAAGAGCCCACGCAAGAGCACAAATGGCCCATTTAAAAACACGAATCAAGAATAACTAATCAATCAATTATATTTAAGTATTAATATTTCAATTTCAAATCTAGAATTTAAAATTTTTAATTTTTATTTTGAGGAGTATTTAGAAGATGGAAAGTTAAAAAATATTGAAAATAAATAAACAAATAAAAAGGGGTTAAAACCATACATTAAGGGCCGCCCATTTTTCCCTCCAAAAATTCCCTACATTATTTTAAAATGTAGAAATCAAAAGGTTATGCTAATGAATACAAAGAGTGTTGCTTTATAATGAAAACTTGAAAATTTTGTCTGATAAAAACATTTGGAGAAGATCTTCTCTTATTAGCTTGTGCTTGGTAACCTAACTTCTCCTATCATTAGCAGGATTAGTTATATATCTAAGTTCTTGCTATTCATCTCAGCACCTATTCCAAACAATCCTCATATTTCCCTCCACAACCAAAGAATCTCCTAAAAGAAACCATCCACCTTCGAAGTCTTCAAAACAACTCCAAACTGCCCGTAGAAGCTACATACCAAACCAAGATAGACAACTACATAATATAGTTAGCTAGACAACAAAGTCTTGTTCTTCACGCCACCACAAGACCTTCAGCTCCACGACTCCACAAAATGTTCCAAATCATAAGTTCAAATTATATTCTAACCATCCACCATTCTTTCACTTCATTTACACCACTTAAATCAATTTTCAAAAAGATATATTTCAAAATCTCCCACCAGCATAAATATTTTGAGTTAAAAAGTTGAACGTAAAGAAATAAAAATAAAAACTGATTCAGTTAGGAGAAGAGCCAATAGACAACCACATTGTTATTTATATCAGATCAAAAGGATAAACAAAAATTATGATAAGCTAACGGATGAATTTCTAATGCTGAAGTATTATGAACATGTTGTTGACTAATAAGATTCAATGCAAGGATCTACCATTATAGCATAAAGATACATATGTTACTGTAATTGTTTTTTGTGTGTAAACATACTAAACGGGAGAATGAAGTTTAGTGAAAGCTATTTACAATAGAGTTTGATTATAAGAAACGACTAATTAGCATATAAATTTTAAAGAAGTATAACAAATGTTGTGTAACCGTACCAGTACTCCATAAAAAGGAATCTTATGCGGCAGCTGCTCAGCACATTGAAGAAGAAGCTGTTCAATAAAATACTGGTGAGCATAGGTGACTTAAAGCTTTCAACAATTTAATAAACGAAGTTAAGTTTGCTTTTTTACAGATTTTTTTTTTTTCTTACAGAAGAAAAAGACAGAAAAGTTCACTAATATGATGACGAATTTCAAGTACGTCTTAGTTAACCTTCTTCACTTTGCACAGTAGGTTTGCCAGCCCACCTTTTATCACAAAGTAGTACATCTATGCTTATAGAGTAGAAAACATGTCATCATTTTTCTCACCATCACATAACTGCTCACACCGATATGGATTGACAAAGACTGTCAGGAAAGGAGTAAGGATGATAAATGACACTGACAATTAACCGGTTCGGTAACGCTAATTCCTTCCAATAAAATTCCTATTTGATGTAAAACATGGAAAATTGGAGAGGAAAGACTTCCACTAAGACCTTACTAAAGAGTACGAGGTAAACAACAACCTTATAGCCCATGCAATTTTAGCTCATGCAACCAAGAAATTATCAACCAGATCCTTAATAAAGTAGACCCAGCTTCAAAAAAAATGTTGTAGTACTGGAAGATAAAGCAGTAGAAAATAAACAAGATCAGGAAAATAATCCAAAGTTAAATCACCTTTAAAACATAATTAGATAATATAGCAAATGGGATTTCATTCTTCTGCAAAAAGAAATGAGCCATTTTATACATAAAATAAAATATGAATAACCAACATCAATTATAATTTGGTAGTCAAAGTTTGTACACAAACTAATCAAGTAATCTAAAATAAAAATGTTTTCTTTGTAAAGATTTTGGCTTGGACAGCTTTTTGACTGCTTCAATGCTAAGAAAAGTAGCCAATAAAAAATATTGTTTTTCCTGATAAAAATTTGCAGAAAGTTTCCTTGCTTATCCAAAAATTCATTATAGAAAATCTTCTTCTGAGAATGCATAATAAAATCTGTGATTAAGAAAAATACATTTTAAAAATCTCTCACAGCAAACATACAAAAGCAAAAGCCACCCCGATGAAGCTTAAAATGACTCAGTTTATGTACACTTGCAATCAAACAAGAAGCAATAGAACAAGAAAAACCGTCAAGCTTAATCAGTGAAACAACAATGAATCAAGATTATTTTTTCTAAAAATAACAATTAACAGCCTTAGTCCCATTACGTGGGAACGGCTACATGAATCTTATTTCTCCATTGCGTATTATTTAGTGTCATATTTTCATTTAGTTCTAATAAATTAAGATCAATTTTTATACAATAAGCCCAAGTCTTCCTAGGTCTACCTCAACCTTTTCTTAATAATAATTGGCGGGCAATCAAGGTGATTAATTAAAAAGCTCAATTGAATACCCAAAGACATGATATTATAACAAAAAATCTACTTGTAAAATTTTAAATATCTAGCATTAACTAAATACCTAAAAACAAGCTATCACTGTACCGCGGGCATGGAGGATGGAAAAGGTAAAAATACCACACAACTTTAAAAGGTCAATACTATCAATCAGCAATCAGTTGGTTGCATTCAATATAAATTCATCCAAGGAGTGCATGAGCAAGTTTTAGCTTTATATATGATATATCTTATCCTTGAAAACTAATGACCAACTTTACATATTTAACTATGTTATATAAGCATTCTGCCTAAAGAAGAGAAATGTTAAAATTTAGTGTTTCATGTTAAACTCCTACTTTTCTCTAATTGAGTCCTTCCCATGTTTTCTTAATTGCTAGGTCTCATTAGGCCTGGTAATTATGTTTAAAATTTGAAATTAGTTGGATGATCGTTCAAAGTTTAATCAACTAAAATTTGAAATCTATCTACTCTGAATCGAAGATGACTCTGTCAAAATTACTGCAATTCAACTCAAAATCTACTCAACATGTGATATTTAGCCATTCATATGTATTTATGAGTTAATGCATGCATATTTTGACACACATATACATGCATAGGTATCTATGCTTACAAAGCACAAATAATAAACACGCACATGATATATATGCATGTATGCATATTTTATATTGAATAGTATAACTTTACAAATAAATTTTAATGCATACATGATCTTGATTAGTAACTAAAACATATCATTTTAAAATAAATAAACTAGAACCAAATCAGCCCAAATTTGACCAAAAAATCAATCACTTCCAACTTCATTAGATCTTGAATCAAGCTGAAATTAGAATCTTGGATCTCGAGTTTAGGTCAGTATACTCAAATTTGACCTGATATCATCCCTAAATTTTGTTATAGGTAAATAAATCGGCGCACTGCCAGATAAAAGAAACACAAAGTAAATAACACCAAATGTATAATAAGTATCTCCACAACATACACACCATCATCATCTTGTTCTTCTTCATCATTATTAGACTTCTACTGGCTATTTGCAGTTGGTTATATATGCTGCATATTAAATCATTCTTGTTAAGTGTTGCCCAAGGTGCATAAGCCTTTTTACACAACTTATAATACATAAGACCACAGTAGTTGGAAGAACAATAAAGAGAACTTGTTCAGGTAAGAAAAATTTATACTTGTATGCAAATTAAATTTATAATTACTGTGAAGTGACGATGTTTAGCAAAGTAAAAGACATGAATAAACTTCCTTCTCCTCACAAACCCAGTAAAGACTGCTAAACATAGTAATATCTATTTGAAGGGAATTGGAATAGAAAACACGGTTCTCTCAACAACCCTGGACCAAAATGAGTGGAGGGTTGACAGAAAAAGAATTTTAACAATAAATTTGTATCAATAAACAAAGTGTTCGAAAATATATATATATATTTGTTGAGTAGAAAGAATAATGATCATACATGTTTATGATAAAAATGAAAATAATTGATTTAAATTCTTGTAAATACAAATGAAAATTAGCCAATATTGATCGTAAAACTAAAACAGCTGAAATGCTCCTTGCTACTTTGCTTGCCTGCAGGTGATATATTAGACAAAACAAGCAGTTGTCTAGGTTATTGGATACAAGTGATTTATTGTGTCAACGTCAACAAGTAAAACAAGAAGCGCGATGTAGAAATTTTAAAAAAAAAAATGCTCTTGCAAATGGCATCTAATACATGATGATAAGGCAACTCTACCTCTAAGATGTCATCTCTAGAATGCTCGTACTCCCGCCAAAGCACGCTGCAACAAGTATCCTGCAATAAGAGTCGAATTTTAAACACTGACCGATTGCTTTTCTCCATGAAAATAAGATTAGAGAGAAATCAAACAGAAAGAAAAAAAGAAATTAAATATTTTTAAAATTAAACAACCTTTACAACCTAAACATAACATATAAAAAGGTAAAAACAACTTGACTTAAAGTTTCGCATAAGTTTTCAACATACAATAAAAAAATAAATCAATTTAAATTAGGGGTTTGAAATAAACAGTATGCTTTCGACTCGCAATAGATCAGGAACAAGCAGGACCAGCATTTGGACCGTAGCTGCGTTCCATAAGAAGTTACTAAGTGGCTCAGGACTAAGGTTTTAAGATGAGGGCGAGTGCCCGAGTAGAGGATGAAGTAGGGGCCATGGAAATACTCACGATATGCTCCCTGTAGTCGACGGAGCCGCCGTACTCCGAGCATTTGTCACCGATGCGGAGAAGGAGCGCCCTCCAGCTGTTCATGGGCTCGATCATGGGAATTTGGAACGGAACGTGCAAGCGAGGGCGGGATCGAAATGCGGAGGTACAGGGTATAGTTGCGCGGTTTTGGAAAAGGGAGCGACGATTTAAGAGGGGTGGTAGTGGCCAATCGGGGTAGACTTACTAAGTGCACTTTTAAAACAGGAAAGGTCTAGACTCGCTCAG